>PVKU01009329.1:0-28624 GCA_004027475.1 Anoura caudifer
GGAGGGAGGGAAGGAGGAAAGAAGAGGAGGAAGGGAGGAAAGAAGGAAAGAGAAACAAACCTGTTTTTATTATCAACAAACAACAGGAAATTGAAATTTGGGAGACTGACTACGGAAGTGGGGAACAGGCTGGATGGAGGGGGGCGAAGGGGAAAAATGGGACAACTGTAATAGCAGAAACAAAAAATTGAAATTTTAAGGGACTGACTGTAGGAGTAGGTGGACGGGGTTGGAGTAAGCAAGCAGGGGAAAGGCGGGACAACTGTAACTGAACAATAAATTAAAAAAAGAAATTGAAATTTTAAAATATCATCAAAAGACATGAAATCATTAGAGAAAATTTCACAATAGATGTGTAATACCTCTACACCAAAAAATATAAAATGCTGCTGTGAGAAATTAAAGACGTAAATAATGTTGAATTATACTATGTTCCTAGATTGGAATGCTTGTTGTTGTTAAGATTTCAATTTTCCCCAAATTGATCTATTGATTCAATATAATCCAAAGCAAAATCTCAGTTGCATTTTTTTTTTGTAGAAATTGAGAAGCTTATTCTAAAATTATACATTCCAGGTGGGAATACAAAATGGGGTAGCCATTTTTGAAATAATTTGGCAGGTCCTTAGAAAGTTAAACCTGCACTTACTGTATGATCCAACAATCACACTACCTAGATATTTACCCAAGAAAAATGAAAACAGATGTTCATGCCAAAACCTGTACAAAAATGTTTATAGCAGTTTTACTTATTTATAATAGCCAATATGTGGAACCACCCAAATGTCTATCAATTGATGAATGGACAAGCAGACTGCAGGATATCCATAGAATGGGATACTACTTGGTAATGAAAAGAAATATTTATAAAATATAAAAATTCCTTTAAAAAGTATCATACATGAAATGTCATGCATGAATTTCAAAAAACATTACGTTTCAGTGCAACAAGACAGATAGATACAAAGGACTACATACTGAATGATCTCATTTAGATAATGTTCTTAAGAAGGCACAAGCATAGGGACACAGATTAGTGATTTCTAGCCATTGAGGGAGAAGTAGAGGATTGGCGGCAATCAGACACGAAGGAAATTTAGGAGGTGATAGAAATGTTTCGCACTTTTATTGTGCTGGTGGTTATATAAATTACAGGACATAATATACAGGACTTGAGTAATAGTAACGTGGCTAACCCTCAATCTTTGGGGCTCTACAAGTGTAAATCTGTTATACCAAGGAAGTATGGTGACATCCAACCATTAAATGGTTTAGAAATAGACTATGCGTACGGCAAGCAGTATAACTTATGCCAGTCACATACTTCTCTGGGTTTTGGGTTTTTCGGCTGTAAATAAGGGTTTACGACCCAGCTTCCCAAATCTGTGCCAAAAAACTTTCAGAGCGTTACAGGTATTCTTGGAAAAGGGTTTCCCATCAGGTTAGGTAATACTCCCCATTAGGTAATTCACAATGCCATTTTAGCATATGAAAGGCTCTCAACCTTCTACTTTTCCCCATATTTTAAAATTCAGCATCTCCCACATTTACTTGACTAAGGAACCCCTTTACCAAGAAGTAGCGTTGTTAAAGTTCTCTCTACCTCTAAGATTCTTTGATAAACTTTCAAGATTTATCTCCTTGATTAAGTTTTATTTACATTGGAAAACTGTAAGACTGAATTTATTTTATTTTAATCCTCATCCAAGGACATGCTTATTGATTTTAGAGAGAGGAAAAGGGAGGGGGAGAGAGGGAGGGAAGGAGGGACAGAGGGACAGGGGGGAGGGAGGGAGAAAGATGCAGAGAGAGAGAGAGAAAGAGAGAGAGAAATATAGTTCAGCTGCCTCCCATACACATCCAACCTGGGATCAAACCTACAACCTAGGTATGTGACTTTAAAACATCACGTATTAGACCCAACCCAGTAGTCTACTTTTCCAGGTGTAGGATTACCAAGAACTTCTACTTGCACTGTCATTTTTTAATATAATATTTGGCTATTTTATAACAAGCAGGCATTATTTTCTATAAGGACAAAATCAATAAATGTTTAAAAATGCAAAACAAAAAGTACTGTTAGCAATATACATCAAACTATCCAATTTTCTTTAATAAATACCTTATGAATCTATCAATGATTTGCCTAAATATCTTTTAAAATTACCTCTAACCGAATTTATTTAATCTCTTAGGGTAAATAAATTCTATAAGCTAATATTCCTTTAAAAAAAGTATTCTGGGGTAGTGAATACGTACGTAACACAATATACAGATGATACATTAAAGAATGGTACACCTGAAACCTATATAATTTTATTCACCAATGTCACCTCAATAAATTCAATAAAAAAGAAAAAAGTATACTTCTATTTCAATTTGAATTTGAGGAATACTGTCTAGGCACTTTATAAAGTAATAATTTTTTAAGAGTGAGAAAATAGGGAAGTCTAGCTGCTTGGTTCTGCACATCCTCTAAGAGTTAACAAGTGGTTCTATACCTGGATCTCTTTGGGAACCACTACTAAATTTCTTCACAGTAGTGGCCAGAGAAAGTTAAGAAATATTCTAAATGGGACATTGGAATCTCAATAAACTGAAAGTGGAAAGGGCAATTGCTTTTATTAATAAAGACATAAAAGTTATAATATTACTGTAAGTTTGGCAAGCAGATATGGGCAGCAGATACTTTTGTTTCCTTATGAAACCTATATTTACATAGGTCCCTCTAAAACATTTGCGCTCAGCACACAGACATGTAAATAGACATCCATATGGTTAAAAACATGCAGAGTATATTAAAAAGTACTTCTAAGAAGAAAGGAAGGAATGAAGGCAGGATGGAAGAAAAGGAAGGAAAGTAAGAAAGGAAGGAAGGGAGAAAAGAAAAAAGTAACCTTTCAAAAAAAAATGATTAAATTTGCTTTAGGTAAAAAGGCTTTTGAAAATCTGGACCCACCATGAAAAGCCTCAAGAATGTAAGCAGTTTGTTTATACTTCAAATTTACTTCTCGTACCTATTTTTGGCTTTATAATGAGTTCAGGAAGGAACAAATCAAGAATATGTTTATAACTGAGACGGACATTACTCACCCACATTTGGAGGTTTCACATAATTTACAGGTAGTTCTGGAGGTCTGCCTCTGTGCAGAGCCGCAAAGGCGGACCCGTTCCATAGTGTACTCTTACAGTCTATGCAAAAAGATTCCAAAGTTAGTCAAGGAGCACAACAGTGTTTTGTTCTTTCGTTTTTTAACTGCACCTCTGATGCAAATGCCTATTCTCAAGTTCATTTGTTAAAATACATTTTTATTATGAAAACCACAATAGACATAATGTGCACGTATTTACACGTTATAAACCATGTACATCATGACTGGTAAATACCAAAACAATATAACAACAGGATATTTTATTTCTGTGCTGACCTAGAACTAAAGTTTTCATTACACATACATTTGAATCATATGTAAGTGTCATGGATTAATAAGGTTTTAGGTTTCCATTGGTCCTTCTTGAGCTTTAGGCTTATACATATCTACTTCCATAAAAGTGTGTAAGGATACAATTACATACATGTATTGTATACCAGACAAAATTCAGAAACATGTATTCTCAGTGCATGCTCATGTTATGCAGTGCCTTCCGTTTGTGCCATGACAGGTAACTCTGCATGTGAGATAACTGATAGTAGACAGTTGTGGTTTTTTTTGTCTGCCTTTTATGTTTATATCAAAAGATTCAAGCACATATGAAGTAGTCCTAACTCAATGTAGAAACGGAAATATTCTACAACTCTCTTAAAACTTTCCAAATTAGCTGAGATAAAAAATTTCCTCAAATTATAAAATAAGATGTCGCCCTGGCTGGCATGGCTCAGTGGATTAAATGCCTGCCTGAGAACTTAGAGGTCACCACTTCTATTCTCAGTCAGGGCACATGTCTGGGTTCTGGGTCTGGTCCGGAGTTGGGGGATGCGTGAGAGGCAACCAATCAATGTTTCTCTCACACATCGATGTTTCTCTCCCTCCCTTCCCCGCTCTCTAAAAATAAATAAAAATGAAATCTTTTTAAAAATAAGATGTTTAATCACTATTGTCATTTTTACAACTATTTATATTTGAGTATTATGATTTAAAAGAAATTTTAAACCCTCACCTGAGAATGGTTATTGAATCTTTTTTGAGAGAGAGAGATAGAGAGAAAGAGAAACATCTATGTGAGAGAGAAACATTGATCAGTTGCCTCCCATATGTGTCCTAATCAAGGATGGAAGCCACAACCTAGGTATGTGCCCTGACCGGGAATCAAGCCCACAACCTTTTGGTGTATGGGACAATACTCCAAAATAAACTAAGCTACCCAGCCAGGGCTATGAATTAGGATTTCAAAAAACATTATGCTACTAAAACAGAACAGAAATAAACTGGTTGTTAGTATTTATTACACTAAGAAGTACCCTGAACACCTAATTTCACATTTCTATGTTTATTAAATTCTATTTCATATATTTCACATATTGGGGTTCCATGTAAAAATTTGGAAAAATCTGTAAAAGACTGAAAAAGAATGGAGGAGAGAAATTATTTTTCAACAGTCACTGATGGGTTGACATTTTTGTTTAAATATTTTCAATTACACTTTTACATATCACAATTCTCATTTATTTGTTAGAAAATATTCTATGTGATTTGGATGATATCAAGACTCAAAGATTGAGAACATTAAAATGTAATTTAAACAGTACCAATCAGACCAATAGTCTTCTGAGATCTCTACTCCACAGGATTACAGAGATTTTATATCCTTTGCCTCTGTGATGTTCATTGTTTTACAAAAAAGGGCTCCTTTCAAGCCTTTAAAAATGTACTTAGTAAGAAAATAAAACAAGATTGGCAAAATAAGAAAAACTAGAAGAAAATGAGTATTTACGAAAGCACGGGAACATTTACTGAACCTAAATATACGCTGCTCTCTACTCGTTCCTCCAAACATGGAAAATCTCACCTTTGGCATCCCGTAACAGAGACTGCCGACCAACACCTAGCAACGTCTGTACCCCAGGAACACTCTGCGGGATCTCCTTATCCAGTAAGGGACCAATCCGCTCACAGATTTTAAGGAGGTAGTCTGGAGGAATGTGTGCATTGGCTGCCACCTAAAAAGGATAAATAAAACACACGAAAAGATTTGTTTTAAGAACATTAATCGACTCCATTACCAAACTGTTCCACCCGCAAGCAAAGGACAATTTTAAAATGCAACGTCAGAAAATTATTTTGAATGTTTAATATGTCAACCCAATTTAAGAAACAGCTACAAAAATTGAGTACATCTAGATAATATAGCATTGAAAGAACATGGCACTTTCTTTTACATGCCTTGATTAAATAATTTGCTTAGCTGTTAATTTTATGAAATAAGTACTACAAAACAGCAAAAGCGAGCATGCCTAAAATCAAAGAAATACAAAGGTGGGTAAAGTCTACTAGTACTTGATTTATTCAGAAGGAATGAACTGATCAAGAATCAGAGGATCTAGCTTCTATTTCAATAAGAATGCAAGCAAAAGGTATTACTTGCACCAAACTCTTACCTTAATCTCTTTAGAATTAATAGGACGTACTCACTTAATAAAGCAGAACTGTTTTTCCTAAAAAAGCTAACTAATTTCCAAAACAGCATGAAATTAATGATTTTATAAATACCACTCTAAGTTGTATATTCAAAATTCATTGCAACATCAATGTTTTTTAAAACACCCAAGTAAATTTCTGAAGATGGTTAACAAAGTAGATAAGGATGAAACAATAAAGAAAAATTATCTTTCATTTTTAAAAAAAGATTTTTATTTATTTATTTTCAGACAGAGGAGAAGGGAGGGAGAAAGAGAGGGAGAGAAACATCAATGTGTGGTTGCCTCTCACACGCCCCCAACCTGGGACCTGGCCTGCAACCCAGACATGTGCCCTGACTGGGGATCGAACTGGTGACCCTTTGGTTCACAGGCTGGTGCTCAATCCACTGAGCCATACCAGCTAGGGCAGTCTTTCATTTTTTATCTAAGCTAATATTGAAGTCCCTGATATGTTTCATAAATACCTAATTACTAAAACAGCAAAGAGAAAAAAAACTAGAATATTTAAAATCCTAAGAGAAAACAAACATCCACACTCTCATCTTGACATAAGGTCCTGAAATTTACTTCTGGCGACAATGCCAACTTTTAAGTGAGTGAGTGAGTGAGTGAGAGAGAGAGAGAGAGAGAGAGAGAGAAAGAAAGAAAGAAAGAAAGAGGAATATAAATAAAAAATACATGTCTTTCATCACATAGTACACACATCAATATTATTACCACCAGGCCAAGAACCATACGACACAAAAAAATAATTTTGTAACTCATCCCTAATGATCACCATGAGGCAAGAGATTACACATGATCAATAAATATTTGCTCACTGGATCAATGAATGAACAAAAACCAAAGTAAAGTTTATCTACAAGCAATAGCATATGAATTCATAAAGGAAAATCCTTACATTCTCCTATCAGGTTATTTTTTTGCTTTCTTTTTTTTTAAATATTTTATTGTTTATGCTATTATAGTTGCCCCGATATTTCTCCCTCCACTCAGACTGCCTCCTACTTCCACAGTCAATCCCCACAGCATCGTCCACATTCATGGATCCTTCATGTACTTTCTTTGAGTAATAACCCACACATTCTTTCAATCAGTTCCCACCTTCCCCCTCCCCTCTTACAGCTGTCAGTCTATTTTGTGATTCTATGGGTCTGGTTCTATTTTGCTCATTAGTTTATTTTGTTCATTAGACTCCACTTATAAGTGAGATCACATGCTATTTGTCTTTCACTGACTGCCTTACTTCACTTAGCATAATGCTCCCCAGTTCCATCCATGCTGTCACAAAGGGTAGGCATTCTTAGGAAACAGGTTGAAGACCTACAATTCAACATGTATTCAGAATTCTTCAAATAATTGATTGTATTTTGATTTTTTAAATTATTTCCTGCCAATTATCATTGTAAGTCCCTGCAAAAAAACAATTTTAATCTACCAGCATAACTGGGGCCTGGGCAACTGTCATGCTCAGGAAGTCTGGCAATGTTACCTGATTATTTTAAATTTGTATCTACAAGGTTTAGCTTCTGGATTGGAACAAAGGATCAAACAAATTCTTTTATTTATTCCTCATACCTCTAGTTTTGTTTTCTAAGCAAATAAGTACATAGAACTATCAGTGAAATATACAGATAGTATTAAACTCAAATCAGTTAATGATTCAATCTAAAAACCAGGTCTTGGCCCCCGCTGGTGTGACTCAGTGGACTGAGTGCAGGCCTGCTAACCAAAGGGTTACTGGTTGGTTCCATTCTAGAGCATATGTCTGGGTTGCATTGCACGCCAGGTCCCCAGTAGGGGGCGCGTGAGAGGCAACCGCACATTGATGTTTCTCTCCCTCTCTTTCTCCCTCCCTTCCCCTCTCTCTAAAAATAAATAAAATCTTTTAAAAAATAAAAACCATGTCTTGTAATCTACAGACAATGATATCCTAAAATTCTAGTTTATGTAATTCATTCCCTCAACATTAGCGCATTTCCTAAATATGTCTACATGCAAACACAGTTGGTACCCTTAAAATTAATGTATCTCAAAGAAAAAAGTTTTAAAATACTGAATATTTGTGGGAGGTGGGGAATGGGTGGGGTGGAGGAAAGTGGAGACAACTGTACTTGAACAATAAAAAAATCTATAATAGCTTATGTCTTTCCCCTCACCCAACAGTGTCTTGGATAAACTGGCTTCTAATATCGGCAATTACTTTTTCATCAAGTAACTGCTATACAGGGTGGGGCAAAAGTAGGTTTACAGTTGTGCGTATGCAAAATTGTTTACTCCTCTATTATTATTTATTAACTATTGTATTATTTTCCATACCCAAAACTCTAAACCTACATTTGCCCCACTCTGTATTAAGCATTTACATTAGATGGTAGCTAATGTCTTTAATGGCATTTTCTTTTTTTCTAATAAATTTTCTTTGTGCCACCACCATCTCAAGTTATTCATGTTACAAAAATCTCACTAATTACTTCGAAATAGCAATATATATCTAGCAATGTATAAACCAGAAAATGGGAGTTCTCAAATAGACATGTTTAGAATTACCTCTTATTAAAAAATCTATCAGGATTTTATCAAACTGACATCTTAAGTCCTGGCTACTTCATTTTCCAGAAACAATGATGTTCAATTTACTGTTAATTATATAAAACAAGTACTCTGAAATCTGCAGAAGTTAAGAGTTCTCTAAAAACAAAGTTCAAAAGTATGATACAAACTTCTGTATTATTCTGTAAAACCATTCCCAATCTTGGGAACATGCCTGGGTTGCACTGCAGGCCAGGTCCTCAGTAGGGGGCGCAAGAGAGGCAACCACACATTGCTGTTTCTCTCCCTCTCTCTCTTCCCTTCCCCTCTCTCTAAAATTAAATAAATAAATATGTTAAAAAATAAATAAAGTATAGAGATGGAATGGAAGGAAGATTAAACTGCTGTGCTAAGGGAACTCAGAGTCCCAGCAGTGGAAACAAACTAGCAAACAAAAAAATCAAAACTACAGGTACCCAAAGGTCAGCACAGAGAGCTATGGAAGCAAAGAAGCACAGTGCCAATTTGTGCCTGGGAATAGGGGGTAGTTCGTGTCTAATTTCACACGTGAAGGCTAAGTAAAAGATCACAAGACAGACAGGGAAGAGACGGCATTCCAGGCAGAAAAATGCATCCCCACCCAGTAAACTCACTGCATGGTGACTAGCACGTACTATCTCTTCAATGTTTAAGACGTTCCTCCGCAATGTTAAGTTAAACAAAAAAGGCAATAAAACTCTAAAGAGATGATCATCTGATTTTGAAGAAAAAAATAATACTTGTACAGCCATGGCTGGGTCGCTCAGTTGGTTGGAGCATTATTCCATACAACAAAAAGGTTCGGGCTCAATTCTAGTCGAGGCATGTGCCTGATTCTCTGGTTTGATCCCAGTCTAGGCTCATACAGGAGGCAACCAACAGATGTCTCTCTTGCATCTCTCCCTCTTTCTCCCCCACTTCCTGTCTCTAACCATGTCGCTGGGTGAGGATTAAAAAATAAATAAAAACTTGAACAAAAAAAAAAAAAACAAGACTGGAAGAAAACATTAAAAATTAGTAATATTTTCTCCTCGATGTTTTTCAGTAAGATATAAATATCTACAATAATCTGATATAATATCTTTAAAATATCAGTGCTAATTTTTAACATTTGCTGAATTTGATGGAGGATGGGGGGCGGGGAGGAATGGGCAGAAAGAGAAAGAAAATAGGTAGGCCTTTCTATTGTACGGCTACCACTGGTCAGCAGGGTGGGACACAAAGCATTAAGATTTCCTATCACTTTCCTTTGACAATACTAATAATTTTTCAAAGCATTTCTTTTCATTAGTTTTAAGATATCTTCAGGAACAAGACCACCAGAGCAATCTGCCTGGGCTCAAGCATTCTCTAGGTTACACTACCTCAAAAAAAGCACTACAGGTATTACAACTTTGAGAGGAGATAATATCAAGACAGAGAAAAGAGACCAGCCAAGGGGCCAGTCCACATTCTAGAAATTTCTCAGTAAAGAAAGGTCCGACAAAAGAATTCAGAACCTGATAGTAGATTTACAAAACCTATAATGAAATGCTTCTTAAAACAGTTAAGAAAACTGAGCAAATAATAATGGAGGGCCATACAGCACCAAGGTTGAAACTAAAGGGCATGAAAAAAACTTCAACAGTGTAATTTAAAATACAAGAATTATCAACAATGTATAGAAAATAAATTCAGGGTAAGAGGAGATCAATCAGAAGGGCTGACAATCCCTGCAACAAGACAATGGATAGACATACCTCCTATTTCTTTTTTTTATTTTTTATTTTTTTAATTTTAATTTCTTTTTATTTTAATTGTTCTTCTTGTACAGTTTTGTCTTTTACTCCCATTTTAAAAAATTTTTAAAACATTTTATTTATTTATCTTTGGAGGGGAAGGGAAGGAGAGAGGGAGAAAGGGAGAGAAATATCAATGTATGGTTGCCTCTTGCGCATCCCTTGCCAGGAACTGGCCTATAACCCAGGCATGTGCCCTGACTGGGAATTGAACTGCGATCCTTTGGTTCACAGGCCCGCGCTCAATCCACTGAGCTACACCAGCCAGGGCTGACATACCTCCTATTTCTTAAAAAAAATATAGTGAATACTACACCCATATGATACTTAATTACTTTTCTGTAATTCATAAAAATACAACTAACACTAAATATATCTTGACCTAATTATAATATCTTATTTAACACAGATGTACCTCAAAACACTCATTTGGGGTACAATTGTGACTCACACTTTTTAAATACTGCTTTTAATGGCATGTTTTGATGTCCCACACCTTATAAAAATGTTATCAAAATTAGATGGTAATAATTACCTAGCTAAAAAATATCTAAATTCTGGAGTCATAGTTCTCCAGATTTCCATGCTAGCCATCCAGCTTCTCTGCCCTATTTTGAAAAAAACGTAGTAACCAATTCATTTGCAGAGTGCTTTCATTTAACAAAATGCATTCTTTCGTATTTGACTCATTTGGTTCACACAAAAACCATGTAAAACAGGTATTGGTTTTTTTATTTTATAGATAAGGAAACTGTATCCCTGAGAGGTTAACTAACTTTCCCAGGGTCACTCAGCAAGTAAAGACTATATTAAAGGCTAAATCTTATGATTTTTTTCCATACTACTCACAAAATTCTATGTGAGAAATGTCAAACAAGGGCACAAACACTAAACTGCCCTAAAATTACTATTTTTCTCTCTACTAAAATTATTAATCAATCAGTAATCACCATCACTAAAACAAGAACAAAAACACACAAGCTAAACTAATTTCAAATTTGGCAAAAGTGCTTTCAGGACAAAATTTTATAAGGAACATTCACTTTCTTAATCCCCTCTTATTTATACCGCGATACCAGTTTTCCTACAACTAATGATAAGTCTCCAAAAGGATTTTAATCATCCACAGTATGTCGTTAAAACCCAAGTATTAAAAAAAAGCCAAGGATGAATCCAGACAAGCAGCTAAAGCCAACATATTAGAGACGGCAAAACTGAACGCGTGGCTCAAGCAAATCAGCAGCGAGGAACACTAGTTTTCAGACATTCATTGCTCTCTGCCATAATACCTATGAGTTAGCATTATATCCACCCTGGGGTTGAGCAGCACATGCTTTCTGGTTTCCCAAGATGCATTCTGTTCTTCCTAACTATGGCTGTGTGTCCACACAGCAGTTAATAAATCACACATGCTTAAATTGCTTCCACACTGAGGGATGCAATAACTCTGCTACCAGCACTCAAAGATACTGTTCTAACAGACAATTTAAGCTATTACCAGTAATTAGAGAACAAGAGCGGGGTAAAGTAAGAAAAAAAATTCAGGTATGCCTGGAATTCAAATGCAGCGTTTTAAAGTAGTTGGTGAGAATCAAATTAGATGTGAAAACACTTTTAAACTTGAATATGTTATATGCAGAGGCAAGTTTTTATAATGACATATCATCTTACATACATGTATTCTTTTTAAAGATAGCGAACATATAATCTTGATAAAAGTTTTCCCAACAGTATAAAATTGCTTTAAGACTTTTGTATATAAAATGAAGGTAGTACAATCTATGTCACTCATAATGTAAACATTAATTCGTGCTTTCAATTCTATGGATGAAAATTCTGATTAGATATAAAAATATATACCACACCTAAAGATAATTATGCCTTTGGTTCACTATTATGATGAGTCCCCTTAAAATGATTGAAAAATCTTAAAACTGACTTTGAAAAAGTTTCCAGGCCACCATTTCAACATATGAAATGTGTATATTTACAAAAACTGATCATTTAAAACACACACGCCCCCCTCATTAATATGTTCATTGTTCCCAATAAAGCTCTATGGAGGAAGCAATAAAATAGCCAACAATTCAACAGGGTCACCACAAATGAAAAGACATCTGTAATTATTTAAATTAGTCACCTTAAGATGAATTGTAAGAAGCAAATCTAATTCTATTATGTTGCAAATAAGTCAGGCAGATGAAAGAAAAAGGGCCCAGGCCAAACTTCAGACACCATCACCATCACATCAAAATTCTCCTGGTATCATTACTTAGAATTGTAAAAATTAATTTAGAATGTTTTATTTTGAATGCTGTATTCAAAAACCGTATAGTTCAATAGAAACTGACAAACATTTCATGTACAGACATTTTTAAGAGGCACTTCAGATCCGGATATGTCAATACTTGCCTGCCAGTACCTTTAACAAAAAAGCACCTTCCCTTCTGTTCCAAGTTTTAATTAAAACATTAAATCAGATTTAAGAAATAAAAAGGGAGAATTTCTGGAATATGTAATAGGAATAGTAATAATCAACTTACTGTCTTAATATTCTTCTGGATAAATCAAGTTAAGCAATACAATTTGAGTGAAAATATACATAAGGACAAAAAGGCAGGATTTTCTTCTAATATACAGTGTAGACATGGATATGCAACCCCAATGTAGTATTTTGATCTCTTTGTTTATAGCCCTTAATTCTCCATTATGCATTTGTATTCTTTACTCCTTATACCCTAGTACATCTTAAATTTGAAGTGTTGTTATATAATTTAACATATTAGATTATACTACTTATTGATGCTTTGCCCTAAATGCTAATCCAAAACATGTAGCTA
The DNA here is from genome assembly GCA_004027475.1 of Anoura caudifer. Taxonomy (NCBI): domain Eukaryota; kingdom Metazoa; phylum Chordata; class Mammalia; order Chiroptera; family Phyllostomidae; genus Anoura; species Anoura caudifer. The sequence goes on from PVKU01009329.1 coordinate 12,828, forward strand.
AGTCAAAGATCATCCTGTGTAAGTCCATTGTTCTAATAGAACTTTAAAAACCATCTACCCCAAGAACAAAAGTCCATCTCCTGCACAATGAAGCCACTCAAACTCAGGTCAAATGTGTAATAATGTTAATCCATAATAAATGGCTGACTCGAGAATCAATCTAACACGCACTACCCTGTCAGTTCTCAGCCACCACACTTCTTTTCCTTCTGTTCAAATTCTCACTCAGCCCAGTCCTCTCTTCCCTTACAAAGAAATCTATAGGTAGAGAGCAGACAGTTGACTTAAAAGAAGACCATACTATCAAAATGTAACATCCCTAGAAAAACTGGACACCAGGGTGGAAAAATAAAAACCTAACTGCATACAATTTAAAAATTAAATTAAAAACAAAAAAGACAGACTATCTAAACTATAATGTTCAAACAATAGAAGAAATTTTGTGTAAATACATGAAATATAAAAATAAATTATAACATGAAAGTGAAAATCAAGGAAAATATAGGGATATACAAATGGGTTAACAATTAAAAACAACTGGTTAAAGTTTAAGCTTCAATAATAATGCAAAAAATAGCTAATTAAATCAAGCCAGAACTAGTTTCAGCAATGAAAGCTATCAAAAGATGTAAAAAAATATTTAAAAATCCACTCTAAGTACCTAATGGTGACGTTATAAATTAGTACAATCTTCTGGAAAGCAACCTCACAATATATAAGAAGAGCTATAAAAGTCCCTTTTATATATAAGACTCTTTGACCTGATAACTCTACATTAGGAATGTAGCCCAGGAAAAGAACTGAGGAAAAAAAGGGAAAAAGCAGAAAGACTAACTTTGCAGAGATATTAGTGAAAAACTGGAAGTAACTAAAGTGCTCTAATGGAAGTCCTAATCATAGCAGCTTAAATATGATTGAATCTTTTCTTACTATGAAAATAACAATGAGTACTCAAATACAGATAAGCATATGTGTAAGTGTTAAGTAAGATAACATAAACCCATAAAATGGACACTGATTACAATTACTTAAAAATATGCCTTTACAATATAAGAAAAGGAAGTGCAGTAGGCTGAGTTTCTTTGTGTGGGGGTGGTTAGCAGTCTGTATTTTTAATTATTTTTGGTGTTCATTGACTTTGTGTCACTGTCAAGTTAATGTTTAAACAGGTTTTTTTCCTTTTAAGCCTTTTCTACTTACTTAAAATAATCCACTTAAAAGACAAAAGTAAATGAAATCATTGTAAATACACCTCAGCATAAAACTGTATCTTCAAAATCACCTTAGTCATGAAGTGTTAAAATATATCCAGGTAGGCACTGTTGTTCTTGACCTTTTTTTGGCAGGACTCAATTAAGTTCAACAAAAAGTCTGAGTACTAATTAAATAAATCGATAATATATGCAGTTTTTCAAAAATAATTTTTGTCCATCTGCAAATTCTTTACCATTAATAGTACAGATAGTGGAATTTACCCTTATCGCAATCATACCATTTTGTGTAATTTGAAAAAATAAGAAAAATAGTAAATTTGGTAATAATTAATTTGGCTTCATTATTGTAATTTAATACAAAGAGAAAAATATGAAATGAACAGCAAAGCAATTTAAATACTGTCTTATTGCTAACAAATTTGAAATCATTTTATTTATATTTAGAGTCTGCCATGCCCCTGCAACTTTTTAAAACTTTGTCTGATTTTTCTACATTTGGATTTTGTTTTAAAGGTGACCAATTTAGATTTCAGTAACATCACCCTTTCTTGTTTTATTTACCTTCCAATTCACTGTGTCAGTGGCCAATACAATGTAACAGTCTCCCCCAAATAAAAAAGGATTACTTTTTTGTATCAATGCTACAGAGTAGATACATTTACACTATGAATTATATTTGTAAGAGAAACAACGGTCAATCTAATGCTTTGGGTCCTTTACTAAAGTATATTCCATCATAGATTATGGCCATTGTTGTCTCCTTGTAAACCTAAAATCGTGTTTCATCAATTCTTTAAAAAGGTCATAATCCATACTTGCTATTTAGTAAAAATGTGCACAAATTTAATAATGATTTGATGAGCTATTCTCTGAAATCTGAGATATGCAACGATTACGCTTTTATTCGGTACTCGAAATTTTGGAATTTGCTCGATGGTCCTTATTTTTGATTGTCGTTTTTGTCAATCCGGGTCCGTCAACTCCCCTCCAGAGCCCCCTCCCTCGTCCCCCACCCCCAAAAAGAGTGAGCCTGGCCTTAGTTCCCGTATTTCAAGCCAGAACCAACCAGAAACCAGTTTTCTTCCACTAATCCGGAACTCCGGGCTGTTACCAACGCTCCCATTGGCTAGCGTCAGTCCATGGTACGTGCCCCAAGATAACCCCCTGGTTTCTCTCCCTTTTCCCCCTACAATGGGTCTTTCCCGATGTTTGCAACATATTTACAGTCCACTATACGGCACGTTTGATAACCAGCTCACATTCTTCAAAGTTTTCGGGTGGAAAGAAGCGAGGCAAAGGGGAGGGCAAGGTACCCTTTCTCCGACTCGGGAGGGGGAAGGGGCAGTCTCTCCTCGGCTCTACAAGGAGCTCAAGAGCCTTGTAGGCTGAGGGGTCGAGCGGGGGCGCTTTGGGCTGGGGGAACAAGGTGGGGAGGGAGTAGAGAAAGAGTTGGGGTAAGTTGAAATGAAAAGTTTACTCACCAGATCCTCAAAGCTTCTTCGATGCTCCTTCCCCTCCCAGTCTAAGCGGCGCGGAATCAGCTGGGGGCCGGAGAAAAGAAAGGAGGGGTTGGGGGGGCAAACGATAAAGGCCAAGCCTCCGCTCCCCGTCAACCCGAACCAGCGTGGGTCCAGGTCCTGGACCATTTGGCGTGTTTATTTCTGCTGGCCCTGTGGCTTGTTGCCCCAGAGCTAGACGAGTGGGGGGGGGTCAGGCCAAAGGGAAGGAAATCCTGAAAAACCGCCTCCCACAGGCATAAAGAGGGGGCGAGTTGAGACCCCAGCAATATCCGCCCCTTTTGAGGGAAGAAGGAGGTTCACCCCTGTGACAAGGGCTATGAGTGCCCAGATCCAAGCCTCCCACCGGGCCCTGCCCTCCGCCCCTGATCTGCTCTCCCTCCAGTCTCACCACAATCCTCCCCACCTCTTCCCGAAGGGGCTCCGTACCTGATGCTCCTCGAGCTCCTGTACTAGAACCTGAGCAAAAGGGAAACATGAATGTGAGGAGCAGCTTGGGCCATCAACCCATTCGTCCCTCCCCACTACGATCGCAGCCGCTGACGGTAGGGCTAGTCAAGGCCGGCCATTCCCTCAGCGGCACCGCGCACCCCGCTGCCTCAACTTCCCCTTTGGGATCATTCCCCAGGACTCCCGGATCTCCTTCTGCCTCTCACCTGAGCGGATTTGTTGCAGGGTCCGGACTGCAAGAATCTAGCGATCAGGTAATACAGCTCTGAGAAAGACGGAAAAAAGAGGTTGAGAGAGAGGCAAAGAAGAGAAATAGAAGCTTTTTGAAAACAAACTGACATCCGTCGCGCTAAGCCCCCATCCACTTGGCCCCCGGGCACAGCCACTCACCGGCTTCGATCTGGGTAGGTGCCGCCGCCATCCTTTTCCCAAGGGGATTTGGGGGCTACGATCCGGAGGACTAGCGGCGGTGAGTGGGGGTGCTGATTCTATTGTGGTGAAGCCCCCATGCCCTGGAGTCCCGCCGCTTCCGCCGCACTCCTCGTCCCAGTTTCGGTCTCTCTCGGATTCATCGCATCACGTTTCGACCCATAGATATTCTAGCTCTAGAGCTGAGGAGGCGGAGGAGGAAGGAGAGGGAAAGAGAGAAGAAGAGGGAGGAGTCGAAGTGGCGGAGAAGTGGGCGGGGGCAAAGGGGGTGGAGAGAGGGGAAGGTAAAAACTGTGAGAGGTACATGCATCACTGCTTGTTCGCCGCCAGAGGCACTACAGCAGCAACCCGGCCTCCCCTCTCCCAGACGACCGACGGTTGCCTAGCTACTGCTCCCGGAAGGAGGGGGAGGTGCTAACTGGGGCCGACGCTCTGGCAGCCCCTGTAGAACTCGATGGTGGCGTTCTCTTCCAGGATCTCTACGGTCTATTGCCCTTCCTGTGAGGCCAGTCGTACCCTTTCCGGTGGAGAAACCTTACCTCTGGTGTGACCGTGAGAAAAAAGTGAAGTGCCGACTTTATTCAGCTGCTTCCCTCGTTTTTCTCCCGAAATCGACAAGGCTTTGGTTTTGGTTTTTGTTTTTTTTTTTGGTTGGTTGGTTTGTTTTGTCTCTCCACCGAAGGGAGGCTAGCCGCTAAAGGATCATGTCACTAAAGAAAGAAAAGGAGCCCCTACTTCTTCGTCATTTGTTACTCTTTAAAACGATTTTTGTATCAGAAGAAAATGTATTTACGAGTCCAGAGTGCAGCGTTGATATTGTAGAAAAAGACCAGTTCTGAAACTGTTCCCCGATTCTAATGAATATCACGGGAGCAGTTTGCTGTCAGACACGAAGCATTTTACTTTGTCCCATAATGAAAGTTTCACACATACCATATGTCTCTCTCATTTTCAATTCTGTCTTCAAATGCTGCCAGAGCATATTACATTAACCACGGATTTTTATGTATGCAAAAGTAGTTCTCCACAGGTTTGGGCAACGTTTGTTAATATATACCCCTAACTCTTAACATAGTACCAACTTTCAGTATTTGATTTACTGAAATCTTAAGTGATCGACGGATGTGTACAGTAATTGACACCCATAGTAAACTAGGTCTCCTTCCCTACTTTCCCTTAGTATTCTGTTCCTATGTCAAGCCTTACCCAAAAGAAGTAATTGATAGAACCTGAACCCAATGAGACTAGAAATGCTGTTTAAGCTGCATGAACTATTTACATTGAAATATTTGAACTTGCGTGTTAATCTTTTTAAGTTGAGGGTTGCGTTCCTTGAATTTAGTTTCCTCACTCAGAACTCAGGCATTGACCGCAGTGAACCTAGAATGGCATTATGCTAACAAACTTGGCAGTTGGTTGGTTAGTGCTCACTGTGGCCACTTTTATACCCCGCAGAAAGAAATGACCACACAATGTAGTGGTGATATGATACATCTATCTTTGGTCATGGTGCTGTAGTACTTGGTAAAACAAATGCCATCAACTGAAAAAAAAAATACATATTGGAAACATATATAATCCCTAGACAGTTCGTGACAAGCAGTTCAGCAAAACATCAGACTGGATACGTTTTTACAGTTCAAGCATAATATATATAACATTTAACATCAAGTCATCACCATGTGCTAAGCACTCTACCCAATTTACCTCATTCAATCTTTATGTATAAAGACCCTAGGAGGTAGGTTCTATTGTTATCCCCATTTTACAGATGGGAAAAATGGCTGGCTATATGACTTTGGATAACTCACTTAAAGTCTGTGAGCCTTATTCCTCATCTGTGAAATGTAATACCACTTGCCATGCCCACTTCACAGGCATTGCTGTAAAAGTCATGTGAATATATTTGTGTCATATTTCAAACCTTATAGGTCATTGTTATTCCAGTGATCACTTCAGTGTCAGTCTGGGTGCAATTAAGAAAGAAAAGGCACATAGTAATTTGAATAGAGAAAGTTTAAAATAAGTACTGATTGATGATAACAGGAGATTGGAATAATGAGGGATTACCTAGTAAGGAGTACAGAAAACTCTAAAGAATATAGGAATAGCACGTATAATACATAATGTAACAGCATATTTAATAGCCACGACTCCTACAGCTGAGGTAAGAGTATTCTCAACCCCTCCTCCCCAACCATGCATAAGATACAGATCTGGCTGCAGAAGATGGAGTCAGCCATGATTCATCCAGTGGTACAAAAGACGCTGCAATACCTTGAAGGCAGAACACTGGAATTCTTCCTTTAGAACTTTCCAGAAACCCACCCTATGGCATTAGCCCTCTAGCGTGCTTAGGAAAATATGTTCCTGATGAACGTTTTACCCAGAGGCAGTTTTCTAAAAAAAAAATATATAAGAGGGAGGACAGTAGGTGAAGCCACTGGGTGCTACCAAAACCACAACAGGAGGCAGGCATTGGAGAAAGCTGCACAAGTTATAGGAGCAGCCTACCCAGTAAGCACACCAGAAGCATGAAGTAAAACCCTTTCCTCCTGCGCTGTCTTTCCAATGAACTCTACAGATGAAGCTTCAGTTCTAGCAGACAAAAGGAAAAATATTTCAATAGCCCAGATCCATTTTCATACAGCAGTCAGTAAGGGAGAATTTGACATGATAAGCAGCATCAATGGACTGGCCCGACTTCCATGCTGCTTTTTTTACTGTAATGACTAGGTTGATAAAAGAAAAGTTGTTAAAATGTGTACCTTAACATAAAAAGTGTTTATTTGTTGTTCAGGATAAGCCTAATGCTTTCAATGAATTGTTTTGCTGCAACTGAAATCACCCGTTTTAAGCCTGTGCCCAGGGGCTTCATTGGGAGAGGAAGAAAAATTTCATAAAATATAGCAAATATGGATTTACATTCAAAAGACACTGGAATGTTTACCGGATGAGTATATTAGTTTCCCAGGGCTACAATAATACACTGACACAGACAGAAATGTGTTCTGTCACCATTCTGAAGGCCAGAAGTCCAAAATCTAAATGTTGCCAGGGACACACTCCCTCTGAAATCTCTAGTGGAGAATCCTTCTTTGCCTCTTCCAGTTTCTGGTAGTTCCTGGCATTCCTTGGCTCCTGGTATACTCCAGTCTCTGCCTGTGTTTTCACATGGCTTCTTCAGGGTACTTCCCTGTGTTAAATCTCCTACTCCTTTTTCTTATCAGAACACTAGTCATTGGATTTCGGGCCCACCCTAAATCCAGGATGATCTCATCTTGAGAACCTTAACTAGTTACATCTGCAAAGATCCTATATTCAAATGATGTCATATTCACAGGTACAGGGGGTAGGACATAAACATGTGTTTTAGAAGGAACACAAACCCACTCAATTATTTATTTTATTTTGTCTTCTTTAAAACTACGTTTCAATGGAAGACAAAGATTGAAAATTTAAGAGTCCTCCTTAGGTTGGGAAAAAATGTAAGGACTCCTGAAATGGAAGAACAGAAATGATACATAATAAGATTAGTATGACAAATTGTATAAATAAGTAGTTTCTCTCATTTCCTATATCAGTGCCTTTTAAAAATTATATAATATAATGCAGTATTTCTTGATTTTACACATGTTACATCGATTATACATTAATATAGTTTAACATATTGCATAAGTGTAATATATATAACAAAAATAGGGAAAAGCAGAGAAAGAGGAAATAGAACTATACAGGAGTAACATCTATATATCTCAAAAGAACTAAGATAGAATAAAAGTGAACTGTATACTGTTAAGAGGTATATGGTGGGTGCTACAGGAATCATTAGAGGAATAAATAAAAAATTATTTAAAAAAATTAACAGTTTCACAAGAAAATATTTGCTTAATGCAAAAGAAATCAAGAAAAGGGGAATAGAACAAAAAGGTTATGAGACATAGAAAACAAAATTAAAATGGAAGACATAAATCTACTACATTAATAATAACATTACATGTGAATGAACAGGTTCCACCTTTGGTGTAACAGCAGGGAAAGTTTTATCCAGCTCCCCAGTGAAACTAGTGATAATAATAAAATATAAACAACCATTTAAATATGTTAGAATTGGTCCTAATGGCATAAAACAAATAACAAATGTATTACAGAAAATCTGTTAAAACTTTAAGAAGAGTAAAAGTCTACAGTATTTGAACCAAGCCCCACTCCCTCTCCCCCCACCAAGCTTATCCATAGGGAAACTACACTGCTGTGTACAAAAGCCAACAATACAGGGCTCCCTCTCCCCCTAGTTCTTAGTTGAAGGGCTATCTTCTTGCGTGGGACAGGGTATAAGTGTCTCATACTTCCCCCAACAACCTGTTGCTAAGGCTAAGTTCTGATTCGGTGCAGCTCTGAGATGGGGACTTCCTTTTTCACCCAGCTCCCACTTCTGGGACAAAGCTACATCTTGACATTGTGGCACTGAGAATACTGGAGCCTTGATCCCCTGTATACCAGACTGAGGCAAAAGAAAAACATGCTGAGAGAGATAAGGCAGAGACCTAGCCTGCTGCTCCACTCCACACTAAGCACTCATCTTCCAAGTCAAAGATGCCCAAAAGAACTGTGCCACTGTGCTGTCCCCTAGTATCAGAGCTGTAGCTCAGAGATTTTGCTCTAGTGGAGAAACAGGGCTTAGAAGAGGAATCTTTCCCCCAAAGGAATTGACTTTATCTGCAAAGGAGCATGGAGAAATCCAAGCCTAAGAGCACAAGCAACTGAAAAACAGTGAAGATTGTGGGGGAAATCAATTAGGAAGAAATTGGTACATTCGTTGAAATAATAGGCTAAACTTTAGGCTGCTTAGTTTGCTTGAAAGACAAGGAAAAATATAACTAAAAGAAGCCTTCCTGAGGTCCAAGCAAATCTCAAACACTGACATAAGGAAATAGCTCCTCAAAGTGAGACAGGTCAGTAAGCCATGACAGGGACATGGAATCTGAGACAGAGAGCTGAACAAACTGGCCAAGCAGTTTATAGCCAGACACAGAAGGTCATCTCCCAGGAGACAACATCCAGGTGCCAGCTGTATTTTTGCCCAAGGCCCCGAAAAGCAGTAAATCCAGGTGGGTGACACCAGGACCAGCTAAAATGACTAATGGTCCCCTGCCTTGGAACTGGCCAATCAGTGGAGACTATGACCCTGAAAGGTTACACCTGGAAAAGCTGATGAGTCGTCTGAGAATTTCCCTGAAACCCCTCCTAAATGCTTAACCTTTAACCCCCCCTCAAAAAAAAAAAAATGAAGAGGCCTTCTAAGAGCAGTACCATTCCCCTTTTCTTCCCTCCACAGGCACACATCTCGTAAATTCTAAGAGACCTCATGAAACTTGCAACCAGGGGAGCAACGGGCAACAGCAGCTCATCCCAGGCAAACCCCCTGAACCTGTCTCCAAGGCCCCCTTTCCTCTGACTTTCTGGAGATCCAAAGCAGCCCTGCCTAGGCTCTCTGGTTGCTCCCTCTATCCTAAGCCCTTTTTTTTGTGTCACTGTCCCCATCTTTCAAAAATGTACTCTGAAAACAACCTGGGCTCATGTTGCGAAACCTTTCCCACATGAAGAACCCACACACTACCATATGGCCCTAGGCAGGTCTGCTCAAGGCCAGGTCCCTTTCTGATAACAAAGACTCCAGCATTAGACTGGATAAGACTGCAAAGGAATTTATGTCTACGTGCATTGTTGAACACAACAGAGCAAACTGCAGGCACTTAGTAAATCTTAAGCATTGAGAGTGGCCAACAAAAGGGACAAACAGAGCCTGCCAAAATTAATGCCATCCCAGGGTGACTGTGCGCATACTCAAGGTTTCACCCTCTGAGGGGCAACATCAGAGACTTCACACAGCAAAGTAAACAAGCACATAACAAGATTTGGAAGGGGCAAGGACCAGTACCCAAGGTTGCTAAAATGTGTTGTCTAAAATGTCTAGTTTCCAACAAAAGTTGAAACATGCAAAGAAGTAGGTATGAACCATACATTGAAAAAGGGAGCAACAGCCCTGACCCTGTGTGGCTCAGTGAGTTGGAGCATTGTCCCACAGACTGAAGGGTTTTGGGTTCCATTCTAGGTCAGGGTACATACAAGAAGGCAGCCAATGATGTTTCTTTCTCAGATGTCTCTCTCTCTCTCTCTCTCTCTCTCTCTCTCTCTGTCTCCCCCCGCCATGTCCTCTCTCTCTAAAATCAATACAAAAATCTGAGGACCAAACAAGGGGGGTGCAACAGAAACTGCCTGTGAAAAATGACCACATGTTAGATTTAATTTAATAGACAAAGATTTCAAAGTTGCAATCATAAATATGTTCAATGAATTAAAGGAAGGTATGGCATCAATATTACATCAAATAGAGAGTATAAATACAAATTCTTTTTAAATTATATTTTATTGTTTATGCTATTAGTTGTCCCAATTTTTCCCCTTTGCCCCCTTCCACTCAGCCCGCCCACTCCCTCAGGCAATTCCCAAACTCTTGTCCATGTCCATGGCTCCTGAATATATGTTCTTTGGCTAGTCTCTGCACCTTCTTTCATACAGTCACCCACTCCCCCCACCGACAGCTGTCAGTCTGTGCCATGTTTTTATGCTTCTGATTCTATTTCGCGCATTAGTTTATTTTGCTTATTGGATTCCACATATGAGTGAGATCACATGGTATTTGTCTTTCTCTGACTCAGTTACTTCACTTACCATAATAATCGCCAGGTCTATCCATGCTGTCACAAAAGGTAAGTGTTCCTTCTTTTTAACGACTAACTAGTATTCCATTGTGTAAATGTACCACAGCTTTTGTATCCACTCATCTACTGATGGGCACTTAAGCTGTATCCAGATCTTGGCTATTGTAAATAATTCTAAAATGGACATGGGGTGCATATATTCTTTTGAATTGGTGTTTCAGGATTCTTAGAGTGTAATCCCAGCAGTGGGATCACTGGGTCATAAGGCAGTTCTATTTTTAGTTTTTTGAGGAAACTCCATACTGCTTTCCCAAACTGACTGCACCAGTCTGCATTCCCACCAACAGGGCACTAAGGTTCCCTTTTCTCCACATCCTCGCCAGCACTTGTTGTTTGTTGATGTATTAATGATGGCCATTCTGACTGGTGTGAGGTGGTATCTCATTGTGGTTTTAATTTGCATCAGAGATAAATTACTTTTTAAAAAGAACCAAATGAAGATTTTTCAGTTCAAAGAAACAGTAACTGAAGTTTAAAAAAAAAAAAAGCAACTTCCCTAGAGGGAACAAGAATAGATTTGAACTGGCAGAATAAAGAATTAACAAACTAAAGCAAAAATAAACAAGTGGGACTACATTAAAACTAAAACAGCTTCTACACAGCAGGAAACCACCAAAAAATGAAAACACAACCTATTAAACAGGAGCAGATATTTGGAATTCATATATCTGATAAGGGATTAATATAGAAAATATATAAAGACCTCATACAAGTCAATAGCAAAATAAATAAACAGCAAATAAATAATCCAATTTTTAAATGGGCAGGGTATCAGAACAGACATTTTTCAAAAGACACATAAACAAGCCTGCCAGATACATGACAACATGGTTGACATCACTCATCATCAGTAAAATACAATCCAAAACTTCATTGGGTTATCACCTCATACCTGTCAGAATGGCTATTATCAAAAAGTCAAAAAATAATCCTGGCTGGTGTGGCTCAGTGGATTGAGCACCGGCCTGCAAACCAAAAGGTCACTGGTCAGGGCACATGACTGAGTTGCAGGCCAGGTCCCCAGTGAAAGGCAGGTGTGTGAGAGGCAACCACACATTGATGTTTCGCTCCTTCTTTTTCTCCCTCCTTACCCCTCTGTCTAAAAATAAATAAATAAAACCTTTAAAAAGAGAACATGTTCCTTGTTCAGCCCTGGCTGGTGTGGCTCAGTGAATTGAGCACTGGCCTGTGAACCACAGGGTCGCCAGTTGGATTCCCAGTCAGGGCACATGCCTGGGTTGCAGGCCAGGTCCCCCCAGTTGGGTGTGAACAAGAGGCAGCTAATCAATGTTTCTCTCACACATCGATGTTTCTCTCTCTCCCTTTCTCCCTCCCTTCTCCTGTCTGTAAAAATAAATAAGTAAAATATTTTTAAAAGGTCAAAAGTAAGTGTTGGTAAAAATATGAAGCAAAGGAAACCCTTGTGCACTGTTGCTGAGATTGTAAATTGGTACAGTCGCTATGGAAAACAGTGTGGAAGTTCCTAAAAAAAATAAAAGAATAGAACTTCTATATGACCTAGCAATTCCACTTACTGGTACTTATCCAAAGAAAACAAAAATTTAATTCAAAAAGATCTCTGCACTTTCATGTTCATCGGAGCATTATTTACAATAACCAAGACATGGAAACAACCTAAATGCCCAATGATGAAAGAATGGATAATAAAGTATGTTGTATACACTTATGACGGTATATTATTCACCCATAAAAACTGAAATACTGCCATTTGTGAGTAGATGGAGCTTGAGCACATTATACTAAGGGAAATAAGTCAGAGGGAGAAAGACCAATACCATATCATCTCACTTACATGTGGAATCTAAGAAATAGTAATAATAGCCCTGGCTGGTTTGGCTCAGTGGATTGGGTACCAGGAAAGGTTGCTGATTGAATTCTCGGTCAGAGCACATGGCCGGGTTGTGGGCTGGGTCCCCAGTTAGAGGCATGCAAAAGGCAAGTGATGGATATTTCTCTGGCACATCAATGCTTCTCTCCCTCTCTTTGTTCCTGCCTTCATGCCTCTCTAAAAGTAAATAAATAAATAAAATAGATGAAAAATAAAATTAAATTAAAAAAAACAAAAAAATAATAAACAACGAAAAAGAAGTGCCTGAATGCAGAAAACAGGTTGGTGGAGTTGCCAGAAGCACGGGCTGCAGGATGGGTAAAATGGGTGATGGGGGTAAAAGTGTACAAATTTCTAGTTATAAAATAAATGTCATGAAGCTATTATGTAAAGCATGGTTACTATAGTTATAATACTGTTTTGCATATCTGAAAATTGTTAAGAGGATAAATCTTAAAAGTTCTCATCCTGAGCGGAAAGAAATTTGTATCCATGTATGGTAACAGATGTTCACTACACAGTTTTTTCTTTAGTTTTTCTCTGAAGTTTACATTGTACAATTTCCTTTCCTATGACTTGAGGTCACTAGTCTTTTATTTTTCAATTTGTAGTCAATTCCATGTAGTGTAGTTCTCTTGTTTTTGTTTGTTTCTTTGTTTTTTGTTTGTTTTTGTGCTTCATTGTATCTTTTACTTCTTGGCTGAGACATTCTATATCTCCATTCATTTCAAGACAACTGGAATAGGTAAACCGAGACAGATAGTTAAAGGGCCAAGCAGTTTACAGGCATCTAGTAAATCACTGTTCACTACATTTATTGTGGTGACCATTTCACAATATACACAAATACCAAGTCGTTACATTGTACACATGAAACTAATATAATTTTATATGTCAATTATACCTGAATTTAAAAAATTAGCCAACTTGAAATTTGGTAGAAATTATAACCTGAAGAACAGAGAGAAAGAGAATGATAAAAATGAGCAAAACTGCAGAGAAATGTGAGACAATATGAGTACCAACAGATATGTAATGGGATTGTTAGAAGGAAGAGAGAGAAAGGAAAGCAGGAAAAAATATTAGAAGAAATGATGGTTGAAAACTTGGGTAAACATGCAGGAAGCAGTGAACTGCAAATAGGAAGAATGCAAAGAGATCCACAAATAGTCCTAGTAAAACTTCTGAAAGCCAATGACAAAGAGAAAACCTTGAAAACAGCAAAATAAAAAGGATTTCTACCTTACAAAGGAGAAATAAGAGCTGATTTCTTAGCAGAAACAATGGAGGCCAGAAGGCAGCAGGATAACATATTTCCTGTGCTCAAAGAAAGTAAAAATATCAAATGAAAATTCAATATCCAAGAAAGCCATTTTTTAATGATGGTGAAATAAAGACATTGTTAGATAAACAAAAATAAGATAATTTGTTACTAACCGATTCACATTTACAAGAAATTAGAGGAAGTTATTTAGGCAGAAAGCAACCAAATCAGAGGATAATTCCACTTCACAACAAACAAAGAGCAATGGTAAATCTAATTTTGTAATTACAAAAGACAGTAAAAATACATATTTGTCCTTCTTTCTTAATTTTATAATTATATAAAACAATGTGTATATAATGTATTATTTGGCTTATGACATAGAGAAATATATTTGTCAATAAAAGCAAAAAAGAAGGTGAATGGGATAAAGCTGCACTGGGCTAAGGACGTGATACCATGCGGTAACAAATCCACAGGAACAGATGCAGAGAACAAGAAATGACCAATAATCATGTTAACACAACAAAATACATTGATATAAATATATACTACCTCTTATTTCTTTTCTTAGCTTCTTAATAACATTAAACAATGTAATATAATGATTATAATATATTGTTTGGATTAAAACATTTATAGATCATTGATAGAGGTAATATGTTTAATACACCCCAAAAGGGTGGGAAGGCAGTTATACAGAAGTAATGTTTCCATATCACAGCAGGATTAAGTTAGTATAAATCTTAAGCTGATTCTGATGAGTTACAGTGTACATAGGAAGCTCCAGAACAACCACTAAACAAAAATATAGCAAAATAAATTACTAAAAAATTGAAATGCTGCATTAAATAAGATTCTCTTAATGCAAAAGAAAGCAGTAAAGGGGAAACAGAAGGAAAAGAAGGGCGACCCACGCACAACAGAAATGGAAAACAAAAAGTAAAATGACACAACTATTGGTCAAAATGTAAATTTCCCCATTGAAAACAGTATGGAGATTCCATAAAAAATTAAAAATAGAATACCTGATGGCCCAGGAATCTCACAGCCAGATCTAAGTGTGAAGGGAAGGCACTCGCCATCTCATACATATATCTGCACCTTGATGTTCATAGCAGCGTTAGTAACAGTTGCCAAGACATGGAAACAATGTATGTGTCCATTGATCAGTGAATGGATAAAGAAAATATACACACACAAATACAACATCTCCTGGGGAGATGTTGGTCAAAGGGTTACAAATTTCCAGTTTTAAGAGAAATGAGTTCTGGGAACCTAATAGTTGTTAATTTGTTGAATTATCATCTATAAAGCAGAGCCCCAGCATGTTGGATGGTGAGCCTTGGTTCAACAAATCCATGAGGGGGGATTAAATAGAGAACTTTCTTACTCGTAAATCCTGGAGGCGGTGCACAGCATGCCTCATGGGGACAATGTGGGAAGGTCAAGGCAGTGTGCTGGCAGAGAGAGACCCGCAGGTGCTGGAACAAATGCCTTTATTAGGGTCTAAGTGTGGGGTGCTTTGGGGTTCCTGGGCTAAAGCTGGATTAGTCAGTTTAGACTAAAAAGAGCAGGTGTTTGTTCAGCTTTGCAGGGGTTTTGTCTAAGTACTACCCAAGGGGAAAGCCCTGGGAGGCAGTGGAGATTGTTTATCACAGAAGCCTTTGGTAGAGTCATATTAGGAGTATACAGGCTGTTATGTAGGGCATGCGCTGCTGGGAGGAGCTAGTGTCAGTTCAAAGGGCACTGCAGGCCACTTTGCCATCCAAACTAGATGCCAAGGCAGCAGCATTGTGGAGTAGTTTAGCTAGACTCTCAACACTAAAGTACAACATGGCGATTATAGTTAACAATAATGCATTGTACACTTGAAAGTTGCTAAGGTTCTTACCATCACAACAAAATAGTAATTATGTGAGGTGAAGCATGTGTTAACTAACCTTGTATGATAATCATTTGTATCAAATCATCACATTATACACATTAAACTTACACAATGTTATGTGCCAATTACATGTCAAAAAACCTGGCGGGAAAGTAGATTGACAAATATTCGTTCAAATATATCAACCATACCATTACATATGAATGGGTTAAACAATCTGGTGAAAAGCAAACTACATGCAGTTTATAGGTGAAACACTTTTGGTTTAAACATACAAATACATTAAAATTAAATTGATAAATAAAACAAATAAAATTAAAAACAAAAATATTATCAGAGATAAATGTGAACATTTTATGATAGAAGTTTCAACACATCAAGAAGAATCACCTACAAAGGAA
>PVKU01009329.1:28724-63145 GCA_004027475.1 Anoura caudifer
TCAGCTGATTTCTCAAAAGAGACCTTCCAGGCAAGAAGGGGCTGGAAAGAAGTATTCCAAGTCATGAAAGTCAAGGACCTACATCCAAGATTGCTCTATCCAGCAAAGCTGTCATTTAGAATGGAAGGGCAGATAAAGTGCTTCTCAGATAAGGTCAAGTTAAAGGAGTTCATCATCACCAAGCCCTTATTATATGAAACATTAAAGGGACTTATCTAAGAAAAAGAAGATAAAAAATAGGACAGTAGAAAGACAGCAAACTCACAGATATTAAGAACCACACCTAAAACAAAAGCAAACTAAGCAAACACTAGAACAGGAGCAGAACCACAGAAACGGAGATCACATGGAGGGTTAGCAACAGGGGAGTGGGGGGAGGAGAGAGGGAGAAAAGGTACAGAGAACAAGTAGCACAGACTGTGGGTAGAAAATAGACAGGGGGAGGGCAAGAATAGTGTGGGAAAAGTAGAAGCTAAAGAATTTATGACACATGGAGATGAGCTAAAGGGGGGAATGTGGGTGGGAGGGGGTGTGCAGGGTGGAGGGGGATGATGGGGGAGAAATGGGACAACAGTAATAGCATAATCAATAAAATATATTTAAAAAAAGAAGAGATATAACAATTATAAGCATACACACACTTAACAGCACAGTACCAAAATACAGGAAGCATAAACTGACAGAAATAAATGTAGAAACAGACAATTCAATGATAATAGCTAGGAAATTCAATATTCTATTTTTTCAGTGATGGATGAAACAACTGCACAGCTACAGACACTCCACCCAATGACTACAAAGCAACAATAACCTTCTTCTCAAGTACACATGGAACATTCTCCATGATAGACCATGTTCTAAGAGAAAACAAACCTTGATAACTTTAGAAGGATATAAATGATACAAATTACATTTTCTGATCACAACAGAATGAAATTAGAAGTCAATGCCAAAGAAAATTGGGAAACTAACAAATACATGGAAATTAAATAGCATACTCCTAAATAGCCAAAGAAGAAGAAATCAAAGAAAAAATTTAAAATACTGTTAGATGAATTACAATAAAGAAAGAACATAAAACCAATGAGATGCACCTATTTCTAAACAGTGCTTAGAGGGAAATTTGAAGGTATAAATGTCTATATTAAAAAGAAAAATCCAAAATCAATAGCCTAACCTTTCACCATAATGCCCTATACAAATAAGAGCAAATGAGGCTGCTCTGCATGTGGAGTAGCAACTCTCAGTCTCAGTGCTTCACTAAAAAACTCTCTTTCACTTTAAACTCTAAAAAATATTTCAAAAAACAACAACTTGATGAACTAGAACAATTTAATGAAGTAGAGAATAGAAAATGACTTTAAAAATCAATGAAAGCAAAAGTTGATAATGTAAAACCATCAACAAAACTAGACAGGCAGACCAAGATAAAAAAATAAGAGGACACTCAAGTTACTAAAACCAGGAATGAAAGACATTATTATTGCTGTGCTCACAGAAATAAAAAGTAATCAAAAAACTTTTTTGAAAAAGAAACAAAAAAGCAGATTTTTAAAAATGTTATCAAAAAACTTCCAAAAACTAAAATTCAGGCCCAGTTGGCCTTACTGGTAAATTCTAGAAAATGTTTAAACATTTAATGGCAATTCTCCACAAAGTCCTCCAAAAATTAAACTCATTCCATGGGGCATTACTGTGGGAGAACAGGGGCCACACATTAGCCTGACAAGCTCAGGAGAGGCGTGCGAGGCAGCCTTACAAACCCAGAGACCGAAAGTAACCACAAAGGATGGTCTGAAATTAAAACTTACTAACTAAAAACAGTTTATGTCAGATAGTCATGCTTTAGGTTCAAATCTTCCCTGGCAAAAGTCAATCTTTATATTAATTGAGCTTGACTATTGTTGTTTTGCATCTATGACAATATACCTTTGGAATGTCAAAGTAATTTCATTTTTCCAGATCCCTCAAGTTCAGGCACCACACCAGAGGGAAACCACAAATCCCCTCATTGTTTTTTTGTGATTGTGTTAACTGTTGCCTGTTAACTATCCTGTACCTATCTACGGTAAAGAAGTATATACCAACTACCAACAACTGAATTAAAAATAAGCAAACAACCTGAATAGGGACAGAATTATAGGTATGGAGTTCATTTGGAGGGTTTTCAGCTGGGATGGGAAAAGGGGAAAATGGGGGGAAAAGTGCAGGGATTAAGCAGCATAATGGGTAGATACAAAATAGTCAGAGGGATGTCAAGAATAGTATAGGAAATGGAAAGCCAAAGAACTTATAGGCATGACCCATTGACATGAACTAAGGTGGGGGAATGCTGGACAGAAGGGAGGTACTGGGTGGAGGGGGCAAAGATGGGCAAAGGGAAAATTGGGACAACTGTAATAGCATAATCAATAAAGTATATTTAAAAATAAAAAAGTATGTACCTATCATTTTACTTTTTATTCAATCACAAAGCTTTCCTCAAATTTCTTTCTTCCACCTCTCTGATCTATCACCAATGGATTTCTTGTAACCTACTTAATGTCTTCTCTTTTCATTGTAATATATAAAGTAAGGTGCAAACCTGCCATTTCCTGGAGCATTTTCTCAATCCACTGAGATTTTGCTTCCTAGCAGTTGTTATCAGTTTGGCTCAAAGAAAAAAATCACAAAAATTCTATGCAGGTTTGAATGTTTGTTATGTTGACATTTACCTGGCATAGTGCAGCAGGATTCCAAAGAAGCCCACCCAGAACCACCCTGCAGACCCAAACCTGGTGCTAGGATCCAGCACAGCACGCATTGAGCCTGGCCAGCTTCCTGCCACATTGGGTGACTTGATTGGGTGAGTGGGTGAGTTGTCTCTTGGATTCAGGACCTTTCCTTGCTTGTGGTAGAGGGCCTGACTTTATTTGAGCTGTCTTTACAAAATCCTCAAGGAAGCACTAGGTTAAGGGTTGATAGAACTCAGGCAAAGGTGGAGTGGAGGAAAAAATGGGTGGCTTATTTTACTTTTGGCTTTTCAGTTGGAATTCTTTAACTGCAAGTGTGAACAAAGTCTTTTGCTGAAATGAGAGGTTGAACCTGTTTGGCTACAAAGATAAGGGACACTTCATCTCTCCAGCCTGAATCTTGGGTGTTCTTAGGTGACTACGTATCTTTGTGGAGGTGTCAGGGGGCATCCGCTATGATGTGCAGGACCCCCATAGGGAATTCTAACTCAACTGTAATTGACTTGTCTAGGGGACACGCATACAAAGATTGGCCACCTAGCACACTAAGTCCTCATGGCTGAAACAGCTGGGGAGAGAAACGGAGGCATGTAAGAGGGTTTCTGTGTCTTGAGGGATGGGAGCCCTGTGGACCTCAACCCCTAAGCAGTACACTTTGACCTACTACACAAATACCTGGAAAATTTTGTTCAGACTGCAGATATCCAAAGAATGACTAAGATTAAAGTGGGAATTTGTGCCCTCAAGGCTGGAAACTCCCAGACCCCAGCCTTATTAATACTCCTGGTAGGAAGCTTATACTTGCAAGTGATTTACAGAAACAGGAAGATGTATCTAGACATGATATCAACTTAAAATGGCCAAAATGCAGTCTTCTTTTGGCACCTAAATTAAATTTTTGCTTGCAAAATTAGAAAAAAATGCTGGCTCTAGAATTAAACTAAATGAATGGGAAGCGTATCTTGATTTGGAAATTAGAAGCTTTTGGAAGAAGCACAGATGAATTCTTTTGAAAAAAGAAGTTAATAATAACTTTTAGAGACTGTCTCTGAACTAGAGAACACTTCTAAAGCTAAAGTTTGTCTTTGAAATGCAAATACATGATGTCCAAGAACTCTTATCTGGACCATGTTTTATTTTTTTAAATTAATTTCTTTCTTTTTAGAGAGAGAGGAAGGTATGGAGAAAGAGAGGGGGAGAAACATCAATACATTGACTCTCACATGCCCCCATCTGGGAACTTGGCCAGCAACCCAGGCATGTACCCTGACCAGGAATTGAACCTGCAACCTTTCAGTTTGCAGGCTGGCACTCAACCCACTGAGCCACACTGGCCAGGGCCTGGACCATATTTTATTTTATGTTTTTTAAAGATATTATTTATTTTTTGAGAGGCAGAGGGAGAAAGAATGGGAGAAAAACATCAATGTGTTGTTGCCTCCCGTGCAGCCCCTACTGGGGACCTGGCCTACAACCCAGGCATGTGCCCTCACTAGGAACCGAACCAGCGACCCCTTGCTTCGCCGTCCAGTGCTCAATCCATTGAGCCACACCAGCCAGGGCTGGACCATATTTTAAAAAGCAAATTTTTTAAAAGGTCAATTTTACCAAAAGTTGAAAAACCTTAGCCATATGTGAGTAAATAAATTTCAGTTATTTCAACCACTTGTAAATTTCATGAAAGTTATTAAATATCTACAAATTTCAGAATAAAATACTGAAACATTAATTGCTAAACAAACTTAGGTTTGCCTGCTTTTGGCTTTTGTTGCAGAGAGGCTATAGAGTGGATTTGGAGCTGTTAATGAATGTCTTGCGCTTTATTAGAGGTGTCTTACTTCAAAGAGGGTGTATTTGCCAATAGAGGAACCTATGTTTCTAAAGGTTATGAAATGTGTTTATAAAAGTCAATCTTAGGAGTGCTTTTTCCTTATTTTTTGGTTATCATTGGAAATTGAGGGTTTTTTTAAGAGTTAGAAATTCTGATTAAGTTGAAAAGAATTTGTGTGACTTTGGTAATAGAAGGCATAAAGTATGAAGGACAAGGATGGAAAATGAGTTATTCTAAGGCTGGTTATTTCTGAATGGGTAAAGAGGTCTGTGAAAATATGAAAATTGTAAAAACAGTTTGTAAAAGGTTGTGAAGGTTGTAGACATGTGAAAATTTTAAGTTGGTAAAGAAAAAGCCCCAGTTGTGTTCTCTCTTGTGGCTTAATTTCTTAGATTGATTTCCTTTATTTCCACTTCTCATTCACAGCCCTTGAAGCTTTCAATGAAAGTCTCAACAGGTCTTCCTGTTTGGTATTTAGGACCTTCCATACTTTTTCAGTCTTCTCAAAGGTTGTCAAAAGCAAATGAGGAAAAAATCTTGCATCTTTTCTATAAAAATGAGTAATTGGAGTTATGTGTATAGTGATTATAAGTGCTCAGCTATGTATTGTATGTGGTGCATTTTCTGCCTCCAGATGATGTTACTAGGGTGTAATGTTTTATTAGACTAAAGAGATGAAATACACAGATTAAGCAGGATCCTGTGGTCTGGACAAAGTATTGGGTTGCCTAAAAAGTCCATGTTTTTTTTTTTTCCATAAAATAAAAGACACATTTTTCATTTTCACCAATAACTTTATTGATTTGGATATTTTGAGAATGTAAGCCATCTTCCCTGTTGTAAAAAATTGATTGTTCTCAATGAATATCTCGATTTGATTGCTATTAATGTCAACTGGTCTCCCTGACCATGGAGCATCATCCAGTGAGAAATCTTCAGCACGAAAATTTGCAAACTACTTTTGACAAGTTTGATCAGTCACAGCACCTTCTCCAAACACTGCACTAATCTTTTTTTGTGTTTTAGTTGTGTTTTTATCTTTCTTGAAATAATAATGCATAGTATGCTGGAAATATTGCTTATTTTCTTCCATCTTCAATACTAAAATGACTACTCATAAATTCACCAATTTTGTTAATAAGTTTTTTATGCATGCTGATATGACAACTGTCACAATACAATCTAACAAAACTGTTTTGATGAGTTAAAGGCAACTAAGTGCTTGTAGAGTCATTTACAGAAAAGGCAAACAAACATTTTGGTGAACCCAGTATTTAATATTAAAACTGGTTTAGGTTTGATTAATGTCTTTTAGAGTCATAATCATAAAATGTGTGTTTGTTTTACCCAAATTTACAAAAATTTGTTATGATCTTTTTGTTAAGTTTCACAATTTTCCCAAAGTTTAAATGTTAAGAGCCTTTTTTTAAAAAAACTGAGAAATGACTGTTCCAATGGGCCCTGCAATACCTCGAAGTTTCATTCTCTGTCCTTTTAAAAAATATTTTTTAACTAATTAGGCCTATTTGAGGTTTTTTTTTTTTTGGTGGTAAAGACAGTTTATTTTGCTAATTTGAAATTTGTATTTGAAATGGATTAAGTAGCCAAATATAAACAATATAGAAGAGAAGAAAACACAGGCTAATATTTTTCTGGGTTTTTTAATGTATAAGCAAAGAAAACATTGTCAAAGGAAGATGGACAAATTGAATCTTTCACACAAGATGCAAATGGGATGGCTCCAGGTTTTCTTTTTAAAGCCACAGCTGCATCCTGTATCACTTAAAGCAGTTCCCTAGCCTGAGTAGTTTAGAAGTATTTGAAGTGTTTGAAATTACATGGGAAGCTTTGAGAAAAAAAAATAATAATACAATAACTGTATTCTAGTTGTGCACTTATTTTCTTTTACCTGGAAAGATGACAAGTTTACTTGGACAGTAATGTTCCAGGGATTTACGGAGAGTCCCATCTATGGTCTTAGCTACTAAAAGGTGATTTAAATGATGTTAAATTTCTTAGAGAGTCCACTCTAATCCAATATGTGGATAAGTTAGTGTAGGCTCTAGGATATTAGTAGACTCTGAAAAGGACCCGATAGAATATCAAAAGACAAGTTCCGATTCTGTTTACCCCAGGTAAAACAGTTTGGTTATCTGATATGTAAAGATGAGCTACTAATTAACTGTGAAAGGCTCAGAGGAATTTTGTCTTTGTGTCTTCCAAAACCAGGAAAGTGGCTTAGAAGATTCCTGGGTTTAACTGGATATTGTTGTGATTGGATTCCAATTTTTTATTTATGGCCCAGCCTCTCTATATGTCTTACTAAAATAAAATTGACCTGACCACCTTCTTATTCCTAAGAATGGTTTATAAGAAAGTCCTTGATAATGCTGACATAATTTGGTTTACAGATAGATCTATGAAAGATAAACAGGAATGTTACTGAGTTGGATGTGCAACAGCTTCCAAGATGGACATTATTGAAAGTTCTTATTTACCTGATGAAAATCTGCCCAACAGGCCTAATTAATTTTTCTAACTCAGACTTGTCAATTGACCAAAGATTAAATAGGCAATATTTGCACTGACATCAGCTGTGCCTTTGGTGTAGCTCACAACTTTAGAATATTGTAGAAGCAGCAAGGCTTCTTCATTTTCTCAGGGCAGTCCATAAAGGATGGAAAATAGATTGCAAAATTATTAGATGTCATGAACAAATTGAAACAACTGGCAATTATCAAAATTCCAGGACTTTTCTAACACTGCCACCATGGAAACAAATGGAAATTATTTAGCTGATGCCTCACTTAGACAGACAGTGTTAAACTGCCAAATTATCCAGACCTGAGAGTGCTTCCTTGCTTCCTATTAAATCAATAAAAAACCCTTTCGTTTATAGTTCTAATGGACAACTGCAGAGGTATACAGAATATGGCAACAAAAGGCGAAACTGTTCTGGGCAAACAGATATGATTTGGACCCAATCAGAAACCAATTTTACCTCTAGGAGCTTAATTACCTATCCTGTACTTTAACATGTACATGAGCTAACATTAGAATCCTAAAATATGATTTCATGGAGTGAAACTTGTCCTACTGTAGCTCATAAAGCACATAGCAAATGTTCTATCTGTCCAATATATAACCCAGGGAAATCATTCCGTGGGTTAGAAGGACATTTCTTACTTCTTTTAGATCTATTTCAGGTCTGGTAATTGGATTTTATCCAAATGCCACCATCTCAAGAATGCAAAAAAAAAAAATGTGCTAGTTATGATTTTGTATGGGTTGATGCATTCCCTTGCAGGAAAACAACAGCTTTAATGGGAGGTAAATTATTTAAAAAATTAATTTCCAGTTGGGGAATTTCTTCTGAGTTAGGATTCATTTTACTAGACAAACAATGCAATCCATTTGAAACATTTGGCCCATCTATAGTATTTTTATTGTGCCTATCACCCCCAGTTCTCTGGATTGGTAGAACACACGAATGTTACAATTTAAACTCAACGAGGTACATTTTCAGAAGCTTTTAATCTCCCTCGGCCGAAAGCTCTCCTTATAGTACTCGTCAACCTCAAATCTATGGTAAACATGGCCTTTCTCCTTATAACATAGCCACCAGCCACCCTATAAATCTATATGAAGGCACATGAATCAACTTTACTGAAAGGAGACATTCTGCATTATTATTATTAAGGGCTCATTAACCAGCTTATAGGGACAATAAATTAGTAACATTTCACTGTGTGCTCCCAGGAGACGAAGACTTCAAAGACCATGACTTACAACCAGGAGATTTTTGCCCATTGGAAAATACAGTAATTACAGACTTTCCCTCCAACATTGTTGGAGGGGCCTAACCACAGATGGACATAGGCCCCTGTCTCTGACACTTGGCCTACAGTGGAGATCCTGGAAACCAAAGACTTCTTGAGGGTGAGAAGCCATGACCCCAGAGATACACAGCTATCCCAAAACATCAAAAAGGCCTGTATACCTACAAATTAATGTTCAACAAACAAACAAATGTTCAAACAAACTAATTTGTTTGATTGTCTATACCTTTCTCCTAATATTAATAATAATAATAATTATACTTGTTCATTAGACTTTTCTCAAACCTTGCATGTACAGCCCAAGTGGTAATTGCTGAGGGTATATAAAATAACTTTTGTATTATCAATAATACTCTTTTTATGGTTTATGGTTTATGTTTTATAAGGAATGCTATTGCAAAAGGAAGGGAAGAGATGTGTATATTTTTAGGAGAAGTTAAAAGGAGATAGTTTGTCCTGAATATGCTTACCCCCAAACCCAATAAAGACTACTAATGGTATTAATTCAGATAGAAGCTGAAGTGGCTATAAAAATATGGCCCCTCTATAACTGCTGCTGAGGCACAGGAAACTTACTTAAAAAACTCTTACTGTCCTCCAGGCCTGTGGAATTTTTAAATGGTAATTGTAATTTACAGTATTATGTTCTTACAGCCTTGGCCGTGATTGAACCTTAAGGTTACAGCTTCCAATTGCACAAGTGGCAGGAATCAGATTAATAACAGCACTTGAGTGCTTCCAATGGGCAGTAAATGGGCCATAGTAAATAGAAACCTATGTCATGGTCAGGTTAGGGTGTGCCCTCAAACTGTAAGTGAATGTTACACAAGATGCAAAATTCACAAAAGTAAGATAGGCAACAAAACATGGATCATGATAGCTCGTAGGGTGGAAATGATCCAGAGTGTTTGCCCATGAGCCCTGACTGTGTCACATTTGTCCGCCTCTCACTTGTTCTATTTTGCCTTGTTTGTTTGTGATAATTTGAGTTAATATATATTTTTAAATTTAACTCATTCTACTTTATTCTATGCTGCCTTTCACTTTGAAGAAAACATTTGACCTGGACTTCCATTGAAGCTTATGGTCAAAAAATTTTGTTCTAATTCTGGCTCTTTCATTAACTGCGTGGTCTTAGGCAACTCATATATCTTATTTAGGCCTCAAAAATAAACCTGTATAATAAATGCCCTTCTAGCTGTAAAATTGTGTGACTGTAATGTACTTTAATCCCATTACTTTCTGTTTCAGTTTTTATTATCCATTCAGTCAAAGATGCAAGTCTCTCATTTCTGTTACCTCCTTTAAAACACAAATATTTATACAACACATTCCTACCCTACTCCATTTTCCTCTCTATTCTCCTACATTTTCTCCTTTTCTCTCTTCTAGGGCACTTTGTAGAGTCCCTGATCCTTGTAGGCAAATTCCACTTTATTTTAAAACCTGCTTATCAGCTCCCAAAATTCTGGTCCTCATGTAAGGACATCAGCTTCTCTCTCATCTTCCTCACTGTAGATTTTACTTATGGAGTCATGCAGTGCACGTGGCTTCCCAAGTGCTCAGCTTCTGTATCAGGGAGAGGTTCTCCAGAACTTGGCTTCTGTACCAGAGGTAGCTTTCTGAGTACCTAGTTCCTACAGTGCAGATGTCTTCTCCATTGGTTGGCTCCCACAGCTTCCCTTGACTTCTTCTCCCTTGGACATTTTTTCTAGCTGATCTCTCCACATGGTTAGCTTTTCCAGATACCCTGGAGGGTATTTTTCTGGTAATCCTTGGTGAGTAAATTTCCAGCAAGCTCTACCAGCATGAAACCACAGTGACTTCTCTTTCAGGATACTACCGACTCACATAAGGTCTTTATCTCTGATCTGGGTAAAATATGGGGTGGGAATGCTCTTCCTTAGGTGCCCTATCTCAGCCCTAGGGGTAGTTTTTATTGCTTATTTATGCTATTCTGATATTATTTAAAAGTCTTCTGATTTCTTACTAGTTAATCCCTTATTATTCTTATTCACTGTTAGAGCTAATAACCCTGTATTTCAAACTTTCCTATTGAAATTACTGGGTGGTTTCTTTCTCCTAATTGGGCCCAGAGTGATACAGATGATTCTATTTCTTTATAGCTTAATTCACTCCTTCGTTCTCTACAATCAGGCTTCTATTACTACTGATACTGAAAAATTGTAAAACCCAACCATCTTTTTCCATCCTGCCTTTTTGCTCCTTGAGGTGGAAACTTCTTGAAACTCCTACCTAGGCCTCTGCAATATTATACAATTCCATTCCTGGCTGGTGTAGGTCAGTGGAATGGGCACAGGCCTGCAAACTAAAGGGGTCACCGGTTTGATTCCCAGTCAGGGTACATGCCTGGATTGTGGACCAGCCACCGTTAGGGGGTGCACAAGAGGCAGCCACACACTGATGTTTCCTTCCCTCTCTCCTTCCTTTCCCCTTTCTCTAAAAATAAATAAATCTTTAAAAAAATATTATACTATTCCAGTTGTCTTCACAAACCTCCAATTGCTCCTTATGCATTTCTTTTATTAAGTCTACTTTGTCTTCATACTTCTTTTTAAAAAATATTCTATCTTATTTATTTATTTAAAAAATTATTGTTGTTCAAGTACAGTTGTCTCCATTATTTATTTTTAAAGATTTTATTTATTTATTTTAGAGAGAGGGGAAGGGAGAAAGAGGGAAGAGGAACATCAATGTATGAGAGATGCAGCAATCAGTTGCCTCTCTCATGCCCCCAACTGGGTACCCAGCCCACAACCCAGGCATATCCCCGGACTGAGAATTGAATCAGTGACCCTTTGTTCCCAGACTGACACTCCATCCACTGAACTGCACCTGCCCAGCCTCTCTTCATACTTCTTAACTGTCACTACCAAAGTCTAAGTATTTAGCCTTCTGCTACTTTCTGAATTTATCTCCTTGATTCGTTGCTTTTTCCTAGGCATTCTGATTGGGGACCAAATCCACAATTAAGGCATGAATCCTGACCAAGAATCAAACTCATTACCTTTTGGTTTGTGGGCCAATGCCCAATCAACTGAGCCACACTGGCAAGGCCTATATCTCTCTTCTTTAGATAACTCATATTCTCATGGCTTCAGCTGCCACCTCTGATCTAATTACTTCCAATCTATATCTGTAGCCCTCTAATTTCTACTAACTTTAATTCTGTATCATTTGTTCTTTTATCCAACACCTATTTACTGAGTTCCTACTAAGTGCCAGGCAGCAATAGATACTGGAAGTGCAAAAATGAGCAAAGCACTTTTCCTGAACACAACAGGTTTATTGACTGGTAGTGACCGCTAACAAGTAAACAGAATATTACTCTACAGTGTGGTAAGTGCTGCAGTTGATGTAAAGAGTACTATGGGAGCATAAAAGGACACCTAACCAAATCTTGGAGGAGGTCAGGGAGGATTTCCAGGATGTGATACGTAATCAGAGACCTGAGGATGAGTAGGCATTAACCAAGAGGTTGGAAAGTCAGTTCCAGGCAAAGGAAACAGAAATATTGCAAGTTCAGTTCCAGACCATTGCTATAAAGCAAATATTGCAATAAATGAAGTCGCACAAATGTGTTTGGTTTCTGACTGCATGTAGAAGTTTTGTTTATACTATACTGTAGTAATGTAAGTGTGCAATAGGCAAAAATAATGTCATATCTTAATTTAATGACATTTATAGCTAAAAATGCTAATCATCACCTGAGCTTTCAGCAAGTGGTAATCTTTTTGCTGGTGGCGGCACTTGCCTCAATGTTGATGACTGCTGACTGGTCAGGGTTGTGTTTGCTGAAGGATGGGGTGGCCATAGTAATTTTTTAAACTAAGACAATAATAAAGTTTGCCACATGGATTGACTCTTCCTTTCACAAATGATTTCTCTGTAGCATGTGATTCTGTTTGACAGCGTTTTTCTCACAGTAGATCCTTCTTCAAAATTACAGTCAACTGCCTTATCAACTATGTTTATGTACTATTTTAAGTCCTTTGTTGTCATTTCAACCATCTTCACAGTGTCTTTATTAGAAGCACATTTTTTAAGAAGAATCTCCTTTTTTAGATTTTTTAATTTTTATTTTATTTTTAGAGAGGGGGGAAGGGAGGGAAAGAAACATCGATGTATGGATGCCTCTCGCGTGGCCCCCATTGGCCCCCTGGCCCGCAACCCTGGCATGTACTCTGACTGGGAATTGCATGGGTGACCCTTTGGTTCACAGCCCATCAGGAGCACATTTTTTTTAATAGAAACCAATGTCCTTGCTCATCCATATAAAGCAACTCCTCATTTGTTACAGTTTTATCATGAGATTGTAGTAATTCAGTCACATCTTCAGCCTCCACTTCTAATGAATTCTCTTGCTATTTCTACCACAGTTTCCATCTATAGTTACTTCCTTCACTGAAGGCTTGGACCCCTCAAAGTCATCCATGAGGGTTGGAATTAACTTCTTTTAAGCTCCTGTTAATGTTGATATTTTGACCTCTTACCCAGAATCACAAATATTCTGAATGCCATGTGGAATGGTGACTCTTTCCCAGATACATCAGCGGAATTGTTATCTATGGCAGCTATAGCCTTATGAAAGGTATTTCTTAGATAATAAGACTTCAAAGACAAAATTGTTCCTTGATCCATGGGATTCGGAATGAATGGTATGTTAGGAAGCACAAAAACAACACTAATCTCACTGTACATCTCTGTTACGGCTCTTGGACGACCAGGTGTATTGTCAATGAGCAGTGCTGTTTTGAAAAGAATCTTTTTCCTGAGCTGTAGTTCTCAACAGTGGCCTTAAAATACTCAGTGAACCATTTTTTAAACAGGTGTGCTGTCATTCAGGCTTCATTTATGTTTGTTTTTTATTTATACAGCACAGACAGAGTAGATTTAGCATAATTCTTAATGGCCCTAAGATTTTCAGGATGGTAAATTAGCATTGGCCTGAACTTGAAGTCATTAGCTATAGTAGCACCTAACAAGATAGTCACCCTGCCCTTTGAAGCTTTGAAGCTACATATTGACTTCTCTCTAGGTATAAATTTTTAGATGACACTTTCACCCACAGTTGTTTTATCTACATCGAAATTATGTTGGTTAATAAATCCACCTTCATTAATTATCTTAGATAGATCTTCCGGCGCTTTTTTTTTTTTTCACTTGGAGCTTCACCTTGCACTTTTACATTATGGAGATGGCATCTTTTTGTAAACCTCATGAGCAAACTCTGGTAGCTTCAAACTCTCCTTCTGTATCTTCCTCACCTCTCCCAACCTTCGTAGAATTAAAGAGAGTTTAGGGTTTTGCTCTGGATTAGGCTTCGGCTTAAGGGAACATTCTAGCTAGTTTGATCTTCTTATCCAGACCACTAAAACTTTCTCCATAACTGCAAAAAAAGGTACTTTACTTTCTTATTATTCCTGTGTTCACTGGAATAGTACTTTTAATTCCCTCAAGAACTTTTCATTTGCATCCATAACTTGGCTAACAGTTTGTTCAAGAGGCCTAGCTTTCAGCCTGTCTCAGCTTTCAGCATGCCATTCTCAGTAATCTTAATCATTTCTAGCTTTTGACTTAAAGTGAAAGACATGAGACTCTTCCTCTCATGTGTTCTAAGTGTTCTGTTTAAGAACACTTAGAGGCCATTACAGGGCTGTTAATTGGCCTAATTTCAATATTGTTGTGTCTCAGCAAATAAGTAGGCTCATGGAGATGGAAAGAGATGGGAAAACGACTGATCAGTGGACCAGTCAGAACACACATGGAATTTATTGATTAAATTTACCATTTTATATGGGTGTGGTTCATGGTGCCTCAAAACAATTATAAGAATAACATCAAAGATCACCAATCACAGATCATTGTAGAAAATACAATAATAATGGAAAAATTTAAATATCACAATAATTACCAGAATGGGACACAGAGACATGAGGTGAGCAAATGCTGTTGGAAAAATGACACCAATACACTTGCTCTACACAGGATTGCCACAAACCTTTAATTTGTAAAACTGCAATATCTGTGAAGCACAATGAAGTGAAACACATTGAAAAGAGGCATGTCTATTTTTGCAAGAAGCCTAGGTATCATAGAGAGTATAGTGTTTGGGGAGAATTTCAATTATTTCAGATCACCAAATTGCAGATCCACTAGCTAGACCATATAGTTTAAGGGGAGAGTGATGAAAGTTTAAGAAGCATCCAGGTATTCAAATTATCTACTTTTTAGACGTTTATACTATGATGTTCTGCCAACCTCAAACTCACTGTATTCAAGTGAGGAAAAACACATTTTAACATTTTTCTCTTCCTTAAAACTCCTCAACTTCTAACCTTTTGTTTTTCTGCTTCTGTAGAGGAACCATATCCTTTTATGTCAACTTTCCACTATCATGATCATTACTATTCCTTTGCCTTTGACCATGTTGCCTCAACTATCAAACACCTACTCATTATTATAATAAATATAATATAATAATTATATTAAAATATATTAATATTATATTTTATTTAATGCCTATCCCTTTTTAAAAAAGATTTTATTTATATGCTTTTTAAGAGAGGGGTAGGGAGAAAAAAAGAGATGGAGAGAAACATCAATGTGTGTTTCCCTTGCGCCCCCTACTGGGGACCTGGCCCACAACTCAGGCGTGTGCCCTGACAAAGTTGAACCGGCGACCCTTTGGTTCACAGGTGGGCGCTCAATCCACTGATTCACACCAGTCAGGGCTAATGCCTATCTCTTTAAAGAAAACTTTGCTGACCTATTTTCAGTACTATATTTATACTGATTTTTTCCTTTTCGCAATCTGATATCATCAGTCATTTATTTTACTTGACCACACACTGTTGTACCTTGTTCACTGATTGTTTTATTTACATATTTAAAAATGCTTGTTAGGAACTCTATTGCCATGTGTTGTGCTGAGCACAAGAGACCCAAAGAGAACAAGATAGACAAGACTTTTGCCCTATTGGTAGAGTTTTTTGAATATCTGTCTTACCTTTTCAGCTGTACTGTAAGCTTCTTGAAATAAGGGGCTGAGATCTAAAGTTATCCGGTTCACCTTTTTCAGTTCAGAATAAAAGAAATGAAAAAAATTCAAGATGATCATCAGGAGAAAAGCATCCTTAAAAATATGCCTATGTGGTATGGACACATTGTCTAGAAAGTGGAACATTTTTCTAGTACATAATATGTTATGATTTTTAATACTTCACAGATGAACAGTTTTATTTTTAAGTACTTATTCCAACAAATGTTTTAAATATTTATCAATTAAACATATAGTCATTTAGTCCTGGCTGGTGTGGCTCAGTGGATTGAGTGCTGGCCTGCAAACCAAAGGGTCACTGGTTCGATTCTCAGTCTAGGACACATGCCTGGGTTGTGGGCCAGGTCCCCAGTAGGGGGTGCGTGAGAGGCAACCACACATTGATGTTTCTGTTCCTCTCTTTCTTCCTCCCTTCCCCTCTCTCTGAAAATAAAGAAATAAAATCTTTAAAAAAATTACACATTCATTTATTAATTTCTGATAAGCTGTAACTTAATTACATTAATCCAAGTTTTCTCAAACTCAGCACTATTGACATGTTGGTCCAGATAATTCTTTATTCTGTGTGTGTGTTTGCTGAGTGGGGGGGCTGTCCTCTGCATTGTAGAATGTGTAACAGCATCTCTGGCCTCTTCCCACTAAAAGTTTCTGGACCCTCCTACCCCAGTTGTGACAACCAAAACATTTCCAGATATTGTGTACCCCAGAGAGCAAAATCATACTGGTTGAGAGAGACTACAACCAAATCTGACATTTGTGGTACATAGTTGTATGTTAAAGATAACCTCTGATGACCTCTACAGCAATATTGAAAATAAGATCCCTACATTTGCATTTTAGCAGAGGTCTGAGGATTTCTCCCATACAAGTCACAGTCACTTTTTTTTACAGGGTATATTATACTTAAGAAATCTGCATATCTTTACAAATAAATGTGAAAGTTACTCATTCTTTGGCATTACTTATCTTTTTGGCATTACCGACTATTACTTACTTAAAACCGATATTTATTAGGTATGCATTGTGATGTGTATTATCTCACTGTATTGCCTATAAGAAGTTCTTATTATGTCTACAGATCAGGAATCCGAAGTTCAGGACACTAAATAATTTGTTTAAATGTATTCAGTTTGTGGTATAAATGGGTTTAAAACCCAGAACTCCAAAAATAAAACCAATGTACTTTCTACTAATCACACTGACTGACTTTTCTTTCTTCTCAGTAATTCACCAGTACAAATGAATTATAGAGTAAATTTTATTACTATTAAAGGATTGTGGATTCAAAGTTCTCATTCTTATTTTGGGAGAAGAGTTACTAACTTCCTCCATTTTTTGCCCCACTATCTCAGTTTCATGTTGTTTCATAATATAAGCTACCCCAAATCAATCAATTTCTAATAACAAATAGGCTTTCGCTAAACTAGAAACCAGAAGAGATTACTCTCCATTACATGCAAATAAATCAATTGTGTTAGGAGGATAAAGATATAGTCAATCTGTGGTAAAGGCTTCAGCTGTATTATAGAGGTTTCAGTGGTCTTGATCATTTATCCAGTCAAAAGTAATGTATGTTTACTTATAATATAGTTAAAAGAACAGCATGCTGGAACAAAAAGGCACTGTGCTGGGAGTCAGGAAATTTCAAAGATTTAAATTCTAGTAGTGTAATTAAGACCTTGAGCAAGCTCTTTATCTGCTTTGGGCCCCAGGTTACTCACTTGTAAAACGAAGGGGAGTGGTCAACATGCTTTCTAAGTTTCTTTTTCAGCTCAAACATTCTAATAGGTTGTGTTATAGCAAATTTCTCTGAAAGAAATATAAATCATAAGTGACACTATTAAAACTTCATTGTTTAATAAAAATAATTGATATATGGATGATAGTTGAACTTCACATTTATTTATAATCCTAAAAGTTTTTTAATTTGGTTATTTTATTTTACTCAATACTTGCTTAAGAACTTTTTAAAATTAAATGTATTGGGGTGACATTGCTTAATAAGATTACATAAGTTTCAAGTGCACATTTGCATAAT
Source organism: Anoura caudifer (assembly GCA_004027475.1). Taxonomy (NCBI): domain Eukaryota; kingdom Metazoa; phylum Chordata; class Mammalia; order Chiroptera; family Phyllostomidae; genus Anoura; species Anoura caudifer. The sequence goes on from PVKU01009329.1 coordinate 46,246, forward strand.
ACATGACTTGTATATTGCACTGTGTGCCCAGCAACCAAAGTCAGATCTTCTTCCATCACCATAGATTTGGCCCCCCTTACCCTTGACTACCCTACCTACCCCTTCCCTCTGGTCACCACCACACTGCTGTCTGTATCTGTGAGTTTCGGTTTTCTATCCCACATATGAGTGAAATCAGACAGTTCTTAGGTTTTGTGTCTGACTTATTTTGCTTAACATAGTATTTTCAAGGTCTATCCTTGTTGTCACAAAAGCTAATATTTCATCTTATGGATGAGTAATATGTATATACTTATATATAATCTCCAGAGCTCTAAATAATATATAAAGAATATATAACATATTCTTTATCCACTCATCTAGTCTGTTCCACTTCAGTTGTTTCCATATCTTGTCCACCACGAATACAGCTACAGTGAACATATGGGTGCATGTATCTTTGCAAATAAATGTTTTCAAGTTTTTTTGTGTAGTTACCTAAAGAACAATTGCTGAGTCATTTGATAACTCTACTCTTAATTTTTTGAGGAATAGCCATATTGGTTTCCACAGTGGCTGTACCAGTTTACATTCGCACCATTTGGATATTAACCCCTTGTCAGAGCTATTGTTTGCAAATATCATCTCCCATTTGGTTGGTTGCCTTTTTCTTTTATTGTTGTTTTCTTTTGCTGTGCAGAACCTTTTTAGCTCAATATAGTCCCGCTCATTTATTTTTTCCTTTACTTCTATTCCCTTTGGGGTCAAATACACAAATTGTTTTCTAAGATCAAGGCCCATAAGTCTAGTACCTATGTTTTCTTCTATGGAATATATTGTTTCCGATCTTATATTTAGATCTTTGATTTATTTTGAATTAATGTATATATATGGGGACAAACTGTAGCCTAGTTTCATTCTTTTGCTTGTGGCTTTCCAATTTTTCCAACACCATGTGTTAGAGAGGTTTTTTTCATTGTGTGTTTTGACTTCTTTGTCAAAAATTTTTGCCCAGATACATGTGGATTTATTTCTGGGCTCTCACTTCTGTTCCATGGGTTTGTCTTTTGTTTTTTCTATCAATACTATGCTATTATGATTATTGTTGCTCTGTAGTATACTTTGAAGTCAGGTAGTGTTATACCTCTGGCTTTGTCCCCCTGCCCCAGGATAGCTTTGACTATTCGGGGTCTTTTGTGTTTCCATCCAAACTGATGATTTTTTTGTTCTATTTCTTAAAAAAAATAACATTGGGCCCTGGCTAGTGTAGCTCAGTGGATTGAGTGTGGGCCTGAAAACCAAAGGATCGCTATTCGATTCCCAGTCAGGGCACATGCCTGGGTTGTGGACCACTTCCCAGCACCGGACGCACGAGAGGCAACCATACATTGATATTTCTCTCCCTCTCTCCCTCTCTCCTTCCCTTCCCCTCTGAAGATAAATAAATAAAATCTTTAAAAAAATAACATTGGGCTTTTGATGGGGATTGCATTTAAATCTGTATACTTTGGGGGTAACATGGACATATTAAGTATGTTGATTCTTCTAATCCATGAACACAGAATATCTTTCCATTTCATTGTTTCTTTTTCAATCTTTTAATAATGCTTTGTTGTTTAAGTGTATAGGTCCTTCACATCCTCTGTTAAGTTTATTCCTAGGTATTTTATTTTTTGTTTTATTTGCAAAAGAATTTTTTTCATTTTTTTCTGACATTTCATTGTTAGTATTTAGTAATTCTATGGACTTTTGTACATTGGTTTTGTACCCTGAAACTTTGCTCTATTTGTTTATTATCTCTAATAGTTTTTTGGTGGAATCTTTAGGGTTTTACATATACAGAATCATGGCATCTGTAAAAGGGACACTTTACTTCTTTAATGCAAATTTTGATTTTTTTTTTTCTTTCTCTTGCCTAATTGCTCTGGCTAGGATTCCCAGCACTAGGCTGAATAAGAGAGGTGAGAGTGGGCATGCTTGTCTTGTTCCTGATCTTAGAGGAAAACCTTTCAGTTATGCGCCATTGGGTATGATATTGTCTGAGTGTTTGTCATACATGGCCTTTATTATGTGGAGGTACTTTCCTTCTATACCCATTTTATTGACCGTTTTAATCATAAATGGATGTTCCATCTTATCAAATGTCTTTTCTGAATCTATTGATAAAAGACTTTTTCCTCACATTTCCTCTAGATGGAGCTCTATAGCCAAAAATCTTTTTAGTTAAAAAGCTATTAAAAAGTATTCCTAGTCAAGAAGACACACCCCTCTGACTTCATATTCTTTATATTTTATCTATGCCAAAATTCACAGTACATTTGCACTATAAAATATAAATACATTTTACTAAGTTTTTAAAATGTATTTAATGTAGCAGAAAGCAGCATCTGTATGGTATAATACCATCTGTTACGCTGTATACAAATCACATTTCTCATATCTGTTATGGCAGCCAGTCATTAATTGGTGTTAGACGTTCAGTTTCCTGTTGATGTGCTAGACAGTATGTATATCATTTATAAAATTAAGCTTTTAAAAACATAGGGCATCTTGCCTTTTGTGGGTGGTGGCGAACGCGGAGAGAACGCTGTGAAGGCCTTGGGCACGCTGCGAGAGTACAAGGCGGTGGGGCGCTGCCTGCTCAACCCTAAGTGTCGCTCACCGCCCCCTACCGCAGGTGCATCTTTGCACCTAACCATGTCGTTGCCAAGTCCCACTTGTGGCACTTTGTGTCTCAGCTGAAGAACATGAAGAAATCTTCAGGGGAAATCGTCTACTGTGCGCAGGTGTTCGAAATACCCCTCTTGGGGTTCAGAACTTGGTATCTGGCCACGCTATGACTCCCGCAGTGGGACCCACAACTTATACTGGGAGTACTGAGACCTGACAACTGCAGGCACCGTGACCCAGTGCTACCGAGACTTGGGCGCTGGCACTGTGCCCACGCCCACTCAATCCAGATCATGAAGGTGGAGGAGATCGTAGCCACAAAGTGCCGCCAACCAGCAGTCAAGCAGTTCCATGACTCCAAGTTCCAGGTCCCGCTGCCTCACTGGGTCTTCCGTCGGCAGCACAAGCCACGCTTCGCCAAAAGGCCCAACACCTTCTTTTAGATGCAGAGCCTCCCTTTCCCCTGGTCTGCCCAAACAAACTGCTCCGAAAGAAAAACCAAACAAACATAGGGCATTTCAAGTTAAATTTTCTGCATATAGTCTGCAGATGTACCCTATAATAAATATTATAAAGGCTATAGTTTACTTATATGTTACATATTTACAGTATTTGCTATTTCACAGAAGTACTAAAACTTCAAAAAATACATAGGAAACGTTCTAAACCAATTTTTTACTTGTATTTAAAAAAGTCATAAATGTCTTCCAATTTTTAAAAATTGACTATTGCATTTAATCTCTTTATTCTTAAATATTCTGCCATTATTTAATTTTCTAGTTTCTTTGAGGAACTAATTATCTCTGCACTCAATCCCCTATTTCTCTGCTTCTGACTTCAACCCTGCAGGTCAATAATGCCAATTCCATGGTATCTCGATATATTGAGAGATGTATTACCAACTTGAAAGATAAGTCGATCTGTCTTTGACAATTTTGTGAATGGGTTTTATCAAATAAACTTTGTATTTAGCTGTCATTTTAAAAGAGTTGCTCACTAAGCTCCTGACTGGTGTAGCTCAGTGGATTGAGTGCCCACCAGTGAACCAAAGGGTCGCTGCTTTGATTCCCAGTCAAGGCACATACCTGGGTTGCGGGCCACGTCCTCACGAGGGGGTGCACGACCCGCAACCATGCAAGGATGTTTCTCTCCCTCCTTTCTCCTCTCCAAAAATAAATAAATAAAATCTTTTTAAAAAGAGTTGCTAACTAAGCAAATGTTTAAATATAACCAATATTTAATATTTTATTTTTTGTGGATCAACTGTTAATACAATTTAAAATATAATGTAATTAATTTCTTTTTTAGGAATTTTCTTTTAGTTTTTAAATTATATTTTATTGATTATCCTATTATAGTTGTCCCAATTTTCCCCCTTTGCCCCACTCCACCCAACACCCCCCACTCCCTCAGGCAATCCTCACACCATTGTTAATGACCATGGGTCATGTATATGTGTACATTCTTTGGCTACTCCATTTCCTATGCTATACTTTACATCCCCATGGCTATTCTGTAACTACCTATTTGCACTCTTTTTTTTAAAGATGTTGTTTATTTTTATAGAGAGGGGAAGGGAGGGAGAAAGAGAGGGCAAGAAACATCAATGTGTGGTTGCCTCTCACACATCCCCTACTGGGGACCTGGCCCACAACCCAGGCCCGTGCCCCAGCCAGGAATTGAACCAGTGAATCTTTGGTTTGCAGACTTGTGCTCAGTCCACTGAACCAAAGTAGCCAGGACTAAATGAATATATGTTTAATTGATAAGTATTTTAAACATTTGTTGGAATAAGTACTTAAAAATAAAACTGTTCATCTGTGAAGTATTAAAAATCAGAATGACAGTAACCAGAGGGCAGGGGGAGGGGGGTAATGGGAGAGATAAGGGGAAGGGTCATCAAGGAACAAGTGTACAGGACCAATGGACAAAAACAACGGGGGGAGTAGGACAGGGGAGAGTAATGGAGACAACTGTAATTGAACATCAATAAAAATATTGAAGAGTGTTTTTATATTAGCAATTTGTTTGGTTGACTAATTATCCCTTCCTGGATGATAATACTGTTTTTGAAACAGAATGAGCCTCAAAATAATTAAAGGTCACTAGACTAGGAATCTAGAGGCAAATTCCAGGCTTGGTTCAGGTCTACATGTTAGGCCACAGCTGTGTATCCACGGGCAATTGATCTAATCCCCTTACTTCACTTTTCTTGCTTGAACAATCACAAAGCATAAAACACTAAACAAATGCAAGGTATCATTATTATAGAAAAGTATTCATCCTCATTATCCCCTCATAAATGCAAAGTGTGCACAAGTGGACCTACCATCACGGCCACTAACAGAAAAACTTTTTATGTGTACAAACTCCTGCTTAAAGTGTGCTCTTGTCCAATCTGAATAGATAACCTCTCAGCAGAGTTTGGCACCTTTTCAGGTTGCTCTGGCAGTTGCTACATTAAGCACTGAAGGGTGACAGCTGCGTACTTGGAAAACTACCTGAACACAGATGCTTCTAGTCTTCCACCTCCAAAAAGAAGTAGTGTCGCTCCAGTTTCATTTCTGTTGTGCATGTACATTGTGTTACTTGCATATAAGTAGAGCACAGGAGAAGGAGGAAGAGGAAAACATGACAACTCTATTTTTCATAGACTCATAGAATTTCACCTTGGAAGGGACCTTAAATATCATCTTGTATAATCACTCATTCTTTTTCTTCATTTTATTTCAGCATCTGCAGACCTAAGGAGATTTTTGCTATATTTTATAAATTACATCGAGACTAAAAAGAAAAAGTGTGTGTGACTTCACAGTAATAAATGAAAAAAAGATACTATGCATGAACATTCTAAGTTGCATAGCTTTGTCATAAATTAATGCTGGAAGCTTAAACATAAACACAATTAAAATGAAATTATAGCTCATAAAAACAAAGGGGTAAAATATGGAAATAAATGAAAAAAAATGAAATAAAATCTGGATGCCAGGAAATCACTGCAGTTGCTGTATTATTAGTTTTAGTAACTGTTTTACTTATCTAATGCTTTGTAACAAACCTTAAAACTTAGCGCCTTAGACAAAAACTATTTCTTTCTCAGGTGGGTATGGATTCTGTGTACAGTTTAGTTGTGTGGCTCTGGATCAGGGATTTTCACAAGACTGCATTAAAAATGTTGGCTGGGGCTGTGGTCATCTCAAGACTCGACTGGGGGAGAATTTGCTTTCAGTCTCTTTCACATGATTTTTGGCAGGCTTCCGGTTCTCAGTGGTTGTTGGTTAGAGGTTTCAGTTTACTGCCCGATAAGCATTTCCACAGGGCTGCCACCAACATGGTAGTTGGCTTCTGTCAGAACAAGGGAGCTAGACTGAAGAGAGGGTACATGAGATGGAAGCCACCATTTCTTTGTGACCTAATTTTGGGAGTGACATCCCATCTCTTTCTCTGTATCTTTTTAGAAGCAAGTTCTTAATTTCAATTTACACTCAAGGCCAAAATATTATACACAAGGAGGTTGATACAAGATAATGGGGATGATTGAGGGCTTTCTTAGTAGCTGCCTACCTCAGTAGCTTTTTGAATTATTTAAACGAGGAGGGCAAACACTTTGAAAATGCTTTACGATAACTAATTCAACATTGTAAATTCCAGTATATCCACAATATTGGAAGTAAGCATATTCCAATGAATTAACTGAATGGTTATATTTTTGGTATTCCCATATAATCCATATAGATTATTAAACTTAAAATATTGAGACTTCCAGTTCCAACTAAGGTGGAATAGCTCCCCCTTCACTAGACCTCTCTCTTACAGTAAAAAAACTCATTCAGAACACAACAAACACTTATGAAAGGTAAAAGAAGTAAGACTGGTTAGGGAACTTTGCACTTGAGAGATGACAGGTGGTGAGTTAATGAGGTGGTGCACAGCAGTGTTAATGGACACCCTGCTCTCCCTTCCTCTCATGTCACTGGGACCCAGTGTGCAGTTGAATTTCCAGCTTCCACCTAGCAGCAACAAGGTGATACAAATCAGTGCTCTGCTTTTGGCAGGGAGGTGTCAGCAAACATGAACAGGAAGCTGAACTCCCACTACCAGCTGGACCTGCACACCACATTCAACGAAGAAGATAAATAAAACCCAGAGTCTCATAACATAATCTCCAAAATAAAGAATCAGGACAATTACAATTTGAATAAGAAAAGACAATCAACAAACACCAACACCAAATGACACAAAGAAATATCTGACAAGGATTTTAAAACTGTTGAAAAATGCTTCAATGAGCAATTACAATTGACCCTTGAACAACTTGTTTTTAACTATGTGGCTCCATTTATATGTGGATTTTTTCAATAAATATACTATCAGCCCTCCAGATTCCTGCATTTTTGTATACATGGATTCAACCAACAGCAGATATGGAAGGCCAACTGTATACATTGTCCTATGCCATTTTATATAAGGTACTTGAGCATCCACAAATTTTGCTATCCACAGTGGTCCTACAACCAACCTTCTGTAGATACTGAAGAGTGACTTAAGTTGTTAGGGAGTCCAAAGCTATAAGCAGATTTTTGACTGCATAGGGGTTGGTGTCACTAACCCCCACATTGTTCAAGGGTACAAATACATTTGAAACAAAAAATTGAAAGTCACATGAAAGAAATATGATATAAAAAAACAAATTGACATTTTAGAACTAAGATTAAAAAAACAGCACAGCCTCAATAACAGAATGAATATGACAGAGGAAGAAATTGGTCAACTTGAGGACAGAACAACAGAATCTACCCAATTTGGTCCTGGCTGCTGTGGCTCAGTTGGTTGGAGTGTCGTCTCATACACTGAAAAGTTGTGGATTTGATTCCTGTTCAGGGCAGATATGAGAAGGCAACCAATTGGTATTTCTTTCTCACATCTGTGTTTCTTTCCATCTCTATCTCTCTTTTTTCTTCCCCTCTCTCTAAAAGCAATGAAAGAAGTGTCCTCAGGTGGGGATTAAAAAAAGAATTTATCCAATTTCAACAATATAAGGAAAACAGACTAAAAAGGTAGTGAAAGCAGCCTCAAGGACCTATGGGAAAACACGAAAGATGTAACATTTGTATCATTGGAGTCCTAGTAAAAAAAAGGGAAAAGTATAGAATAGAAAATTACTAGAGGAATTATGGAAATGAAGACTAGGTTAGTGGTTGTCAGGAATTAGGGATCTAGAGAGGAACAAACTGGGATTGGTGTGACTATAAAACAATAGCATGAAGTGCCTTTGTAGTGAGAGAATAATTTTCTATCTCAGTCACAATGATGGCTATAACATCTATTACATAATAAAATTGCATGCGCACATACACAAATGCCTGTAAAACTGGTGCATCTAAATAAGATTTATGTAATGCACCAATATCAATCTTCTTCTTTTTATCATACTGCAGTTTCTTTGGGAGAAACTGATTGAAGGGTTCATTGGATGTCTTAATTAATTTTGCAACTTCCTACGAATTTATAATTACTTAAAATTTAAAAGTTGACAACAATCCTAAGTGCCCATCAGTAAATGAGTGGATAAAAAAACTGTGGGACATTTAAACAATGGAATACTATGCAGCAGAAAGAAAGAAGGAGCTCCTACCCTCACGACAGCATGGATGGAACTGGAGAGCATTATGCTAAGTGAATAAGCCAGGCTATGAGGGACAAATACCATATGATCTTACCTATAAGTGGAAACTAATCAACAAAACAAACAATCAAGCGAAATATAACCAGAGACATGGAAATAAAGAACTGACAGTAACCAGAGGGGAGGGGGAGAACATGGGAAAGAAGGGGAAGGGTCATGAAGGAACACGTATAAAGGAACCATGCACAAGGACAACAGGGGCAGGGATAGGATCAAGGGTAGGAAATGGGGGGGTGGAGGAGAGTGCTGGGGGGGAAATGGGGACAACTGTTCTTGAACAACAATAAAAAAAGAACAATCCACTTAGTGTACTACAACTAACTTTCATTTGGAATTAAAAAAAAAAACCCTTAAAATTAAAGACAAAGTTTTTGGGGAAGGAAACCCACACAAGGCTGTGTATCAAAAGAAGATGTGTGAGTCTGCCTGAACAGCTAATGATTTATTACACTATTAGGAACCGGATTCTTCAATTCCTGTCTTGGTTTTTCCTTATTTTTATTCTTTGTATAACTATATAGTAGTGGATATTTTTGCCACACACTAAGTGACATGGGGTATACTGCTGAAACTCTAAACATCTCAGCATTCTTAACATTGTAAGCAATAAAATGTCAATGGCAAAATAGTATTTATTTCACAGTTATTATTATTATTAAATAAGATAATTCTTCTTCTAGGGATTTTCTTTGTTCTTTCATTTGGGGTATCTTTTTTTGTCCCCATTTTGTTTATTATGTGTGTGTGTGTGTGTGTTAGGTAGATCTGCTATGACTCCCAAACTTGCCATAGTGGTTTTATGTTGTAGGTTTCCTGTGGTGCTTATTGGTGCAGTCTTCCAGATCACCTGAGGCAGGTGCACAAAGGATGTCTCTTGTGTGGGTTATGTGCACCCTTCTGTTGTAGTTGAGTCTTAATGCTGTTGGCCCATTCATGGGTGGAGTTAATCCTCAAGCTAACTGACTATAATGATATACCTTGATCATAGTGTTTGAGCCATCATGGAGTGGCTCCCATCCTCCCCACCCCTGCCACCATACCAGGCAAAGTTGTTCCCAGCAGGTTCTGGTAATTGCGGAATCTCCCTTTGGATGTGCCAGTTGTGTGGTTAGTTGGATAGAGCTCTGGTGTGGTCTGAAGCCCACCATTCATTTTGTTTTATTCTGAGTCCAGTTGGATGAGGTTCCAGTGCAGATCAATGTCAGATGCTAACTGTGTCTGGCTTTGGGCTACCATGCATTACTGTTTGTACCTGCCTCTACTGTGGCTGGGTGTGCATGGAAGGGACCAAGCTGTGCACAAGGATCAGCTTCCTCCAGCTTAGAGCTCAGAATAAATCTATGAAGGTCCGAGGGTCCCTGAGATCTGCCTCCACCTCTCAGCTACTCTGCCATCCCCTGAGGTTGCTTAGTCTCTCTCCAGAGCCTTCTAAAGAAAGACTATAGAGTAGTTTGTCTTTAGAAAGACTAGTAGGCTTATAGTGGCCACTACTAAGAGACCCATAAGTCACAAGCTTGGTAGAGTGTGGCAATTGGGGTCGGGAGACAGGACTAGTGGGTCTCCTACTTGAGTGTTGGGCATTCAATGAGGGGAACATCGCCTCTGCTCCAGAGCCATTTCCATTCATTCTCTGCCAGAGTCTCCAAGTCTAGCTCTAGCTCCCCCAGGAGGAGCGCACCACAGGTTCAGGTTAGGTGCAGGCAGCTGTCCCCTCTGAAAGAGCAAGCTCAACTGGGAAGAGCCATCAGGGCTTGGGAAGGCAGATCAAATTAGTCTCCCATTGGGGGAAGTGCCAGGTGAATGTGCAGGAAGGAGCCAATCACTTTGTTCCTGTCCTAGGTAATAGCCTCCAAGGGAGACACACTTCGAATGTCCCAACTCCTAGGAGAGCTCCTTTCCCCTGTCAGAGCTGAGTTCAGCTGGTCAGGAACATTGTTACTTGGGAGGGCAGATCTAGCCTTCTGCTGGCAAGTCTTGTAGGAGGGGGGCAGGCACTTCTTCTCTTTCCTGGGCAAAAGGTTCCAACATGCCCAGAATGTTCCACCTGCCAGCAGTTTCCAGATATGCCTTTGGGATGAGCTCAGAGGGCGGAGCCCCAGGCTGCTCCAAAGACAGATCAAATAAGTCTTCCATTGGAGGAATCATGTGGGCTGAGCTGGCAAGGAAGGTAAAAGTGGCCTCCCTATGATGCAGCCACACATTCCAGCCTTGCCCGCTTAATTCCCGGACATAAGCCACCTGGGCTACATTCTGTAAATGTCCCAGCTCTACATAGCACTCTGCTGCCCCCTTGGGGCTGAACTCAACATGGCAGGACCATAGGGAGAGGAAGAGCCCTCCAAGTTATTTGGCAGGTGGGGGGCCAGGCGCTGTGCGCTCCTCGTGGGAAAGAATGGTCTCCTGTCTGAAGCTACACAGTTCAATCATTGAATCTTTGCCAAGAGCTTCTGAAAAAGAGCTCCCTTAAGGTCCCTGTTGGGAGCAGCCAGCAGACCTCTCTACAGGACTAAAACTTGGCAGGGTAGTGTCACCTGTAGTTAGAAGACAGGGCAGTACACGCCCCAGGCTTGTGCTGTAATTATGAGTGCACGACCCTGGGAAGGTGGCGTCTGGGTCGCTGGCAGACTTCCTTCTCTCCCAGGTGGACTGAATCCCACTGATTTTTACCACCAGATACTGTGCGGGTTCCTCTTCCCACCTCAGTTGCTCTGGGTTGGGGACTCCTGCAAGGGATTGAAGTTCCATGCTCCTGGGGGGGAGAGAGTTTTGCAGCTGAAATGTCCTTCAGGCTTCTCAGCCACTACATGTGGGTGCAGGGGCCAGTGCTTTCTACATCTTCACCCTTCTTCCCAGTCGCTATGAGACTTCTGTAAATCCTTGATTATAGCATTTCAACTCAGCCAACCTTCTGTTGGTTTTTCAAGTTCATTGCTTTATAATTTAGCTGTAAATCCATTTACATTCTAAATAGGGGAGTATAGCTTCCACCTGTTCTGCAGCCACCTTGGAATCATATTTGTTCTTTACATATTTTGGTTTTTTATCCCTTATCTAATACATGGCTCGCAAATATTTTCTTTCTTCATAGGTTGTCTTTTCTCTTTTTCAGTTGTTTCTTTTGCTGTGCAAAAGCATTTTAGTTTAATGTAGTACCATTTATTTAATTACTTACTTTGTTGCTTGAGGCTTAGGTGTCATGTCCAAAAATCATTGCCAAGACCCATATCAAGGAGATTTTTTCTGTTTTTTTTCTAGGAGTTCTATGGTTTCAGTTCTTATATTTAGTCTTTAATCCTTCTGAATGGTGTAACATAGGGATTCTTTTAAATGTAAATTTTTAATTTTTCCAGTGTCATTTATTGAAGAGATCATCTTTTCTACATTGCATATTTTTGGATACATTGTCACATTGTATTTGACCATATACTCTTGGGTATGTGTCTGGGCTTTCAATTTTTTCCCATTGATCTATTTGTATGTTTTAGTGCCAGTACCCTACTGATTTAATTGTTATAGCTAAATAACATAGCTTGAAAGCAGGAAATGTGATGTCTCTCAATTTGTTGATGTTTTTTCTCATGATTTTTTTTGGCAATTTGGGGTCTATTGTGGTTGCATATACATTTTACGATTGTTTTGTTTACTTCCTTAAAAAATGTCATTGGAGCCCTGGCCGATGTTGCTCACTTGCTTGGAGCAGTGTCCCATAACCAAAAAGTTGTGGATTCGATTCCCAGTCATGGCACATACCTACATTGCAGGTTCAATCCTGGGTCTGGGAAGGCATGGGAGGCAAGCAATGGATGCTTCTCTATTGCATCAATGTTTCTCTCACTCCCTTCCTCTCTTTCTAAAAGCAATGAAAAGAATGTCCTCCAGTGACAATAAAAATGCTATTGGAATCTTTATAGAAATTGCATTGAAGAAATAAAGAACATTCCAGACAAGAAAAAGCTGTTACCACCAAATGAGTATTACAAGAAATGTTGAAGGGCCTGCTTTAAGAAAAAGAAGGGGGGAAAAAGCCAGAGGAACATCATTAAAAAGATACAATGGCAATAAAGAGACAATAAAAATGTATCTATCAATAATTACTTTAAGTATAAGTAGCTTAAAATCTCCAATCAATAGATAAGGTAGCTAATAGATAAGAAAATAAGACCCGCATATATGCTGTCTACAAGAAACCCACCTCAGAGTGAAAGATACATACAGACTCAAAGTAAAAGGATGGACAAATATTTTATGCAAATGTAAGGGGAAAAATATTGGGTGGCAATACTTATACCTGACAAAATAGACTTTAAAACAGAGACTGTAGTAAGAGACAATAAAGGACACTAAATAATGATAAAGGCAGCAATCCAACAAGTAAATGGGTTCATGAGACTGCTAACCCAATATCCAGAGCAATAAGAACTGAATGAACTGATGAAAGATGATTGTAAATTATTAGAAAAGCACTGTGGAGAATAAGAAAGAGTGCTGAATAGAAAATATAAAAGATTGTTTCATTTTTGGGGTCACAAGAAACACTTTTTTTTGTTTGAAAAACAAAAAACATGATTGTTTGACTTTGTCTAACTGCTCTCTGGGTTGGACCTAAGAAAGAAAATAGTTGAATTGATCCTAGATTAGCTTTTGATCTCAGTAGCCTTAGAAGAAAGATAAAGAGGAAATTAAGTTAAAATAGCTGGCTAAAGAGTAGCTGACTTCATGTTTTATTTATCCCCCACCTTCATACCCACCTCTGATTATTTTAAAGTAACTCTCAGAATAATTTATCACCCATAAAGAAATATTTTATTATTTCTTTCTAAAAGATAAGAACTATATTTAACATACCAAGCTACCATTGTTACACCTAATAATATATAATTTTTTAAATTATGAAATATCCAGTGTCAAATTTTTAATTATCTTATAGATATTATAATATACTTTTAGCAGCTCTCTGTTTGATCTAAACAAGGTCCACACACTGGGATTGCTTGATATATGTCTTGTCTCTTCTATTTAAAAAAATTTTTGTACTGTAAAATTTTTTTATTTAGAATTTGCCAGCTGAACTGTTTAGATGATCTCACTTTTGTTGGCAGCTTCCAAAGCATCCTAGTCTGCAGCTGGTTAAACACAGGTCTTCTTCCCTCTGTCAGGACTGGTCAGGGTATGCTCTTGGCCACGTCAGTGTGACAGAGCTTCTTCACGTCAGTGTCACAGAGCTTCTTGCCAGCCTGTTTGATCTGGTGCTCCTTGGCCTTGACCTCCACCTTGAACACAGGTGGGTGGTTGTCTTCTGTCCTCTTGGTGGCTGACCCTGTAGTCAGGGGGAACTGGATGATGGCATCCTGGTCAAGTTTGTTTCTGCTGGGGATGCTGTTCTGAGAATACTTAAGCTGCTTTCGGAGTCACAGTGTCTTTAGCGTCAGCAGGTGGGTGTGCGGGTGTTCGTTCTTGTGGTTATGGATGCCTTTCAGCATTGCTTCTTTTGCCTTCAGCTTTGGGAGGATTTCCTTCATTTTTGGTGCCATTTTCATGAAAAAGACTATCCTTTGTCTCTTTAAATGGTAGAATTCTGCTATATTTTATTTTCTCTTGCAATTTATTTATATAAAGAAACTAGATCATTTGTCTCATAGAATTTCCTAAGCTCTGGATTTGGATGATTGCATTCCAGAGGTATCATTCAATATGTTCCTCAGCCTTCTGTATTTTTAGTAAGTAGATAGTTGGACCTAAAGGCTTGATCAGATTCAAGTTTAATTTGGTGGGAGGTCGAGCAGGAATACTTCATAGGTTGTGTGGCATTTTTCCACTAGGGGCATACGTTATACATCTGGCTATCTCTTTTTGAGATGTTAGCAGCTGTTGAAATATTAAATCTCTAGATCCATTAATTAGAGTGGCAAAATTATAACATTTCTTCTTTATTTATTATCTGGAATACTTCTATAGAAGGAAACTTCACCCCATCTATTTGGTTATCCTGAGATGCATTTTATTTAGGAGACACAAGAAAATATTGATTCTTTCTTTTTATTTACCAACTTTCAAAATAATTTTTTTACAAGCAGCTTCCTGTGGTGACAATTTTTTAAAACCTTTCAGTATTATCCAATTGATTAATGTGTTTCAATCCATGACAATTATCATCCTTACGGGTGATCAAATTATCCCTCTATGACCTGTGGGAGTCTGTTCAAGTAGACTCCTGAGTTTTTTTTTTTAACACAGCCCCCAGAAATCTAAAAATAGCTTCCTTATTTCTGGTTTGACAAGATGTTCCAGGATCATCTTGTACATTTCCTGCCCCAAACCTTGAATTTCTGCAAGTAACACGGCTTCATTTTACAGACAATGTTTTTTTCAAGACCACAATCTGGGTACTAGGAGTGCTCTTTGTTCCTGAGTTGGTCGTTATTTCTAGGTATTTTTAGTGGATGGAGCTAGAAATTTATCTTAAAGATTAAATATTTCATGAGTTCATACTGATACTTAAAATTCAAATTCTAGACCACAGGTTTAAATTAACCTCTTTGATCTTGCATCTGTATCTGTTTTCTTCAATGTTGAAAATTGCAATTCTCAGTTACCAGGAATGATAAAATTAAAAGCTGTTTAAATTTCTTTTTGTGTGAACTGACAACTCATTTCTCTAGTCTATATTTAAGGATGGTTGGTCTTTTCTTCTCTACTTTTAAAACCACTTACATATATATAAATCTTAACCCTTTTTGATGATATAAATTATAATTTTTTTTAAATTTTGTCATCTTCCTTTTTTCTTTGTTTATGGAGTTTTTTAATTGTGCTAAATATATAATAAAATTTGGGGACTTCCGGCCAAGATGGAGACGTAGATGGACACACTGTGCCTCCTCGCACAACCAAAATTAAGGACATCAAAAATTTAGAAACAAGAAAACAACCAGAACTAACACAAAATTGAACTGCAGGGGAGTCCAAAAACCATTCATCCAAACCAGTAAGAGGGGCAGAGTCGCAGCAAGAAAAAGCGAGGCTAGTGACCTGGGTGCGGGGTGGCAATGGGCAGACCCAGTTAGCCATGCAAGGCAGCTGGCTGACCAGGTGGTCCCACATTCCCATGCAAATAATCCAGGTAAAAACAGGTAGTGAGACAGACCTCGCAACCCAGGGCCCCAGCGCTGGGAAATAAAACCTAAAAACACCAATTAAAAACACTTGTGGGGGGTTGCGGTGCTGGGAGAGACTCCCAGTCTCACAGGAGAGTTCGTTGGAGAGACCCAAGGATCCTAGAATGTACACACCCCCCCCCCCCCGCAGAAATCAGCACCACAAGGGCACAATTTGCTTGGGGGAAGTGGTGGAAGGGACTGAAATAGGAGAGAGAGCAGAGCAAGCACCATTGTTCCCTCTCAGACCCTGCCCCCACATACAGAATCACAAACCAGGGACTGGGCTGCCCCACCCTGGTGAACACCTAAGGCTCCGCCCCTCACTACAGAACAGCTGCGACCAGACCCCCCCCAAAAAAAATGGCTCAAACAGGAGAACAGATCAAAGCCCCAGAGCCAATTCATCTAAGCGACCAAGAGATAGCCAACCTATCAGATGCACAGTTCAAAGCCCTTGTGATCAGGATGCTCACAGAATCGGTTGATTTTGCTCACAAATTAGATGAACAAATGAAGGCTACAATAAGTGAAATGAAGGAAAACGCACAGGGAACCAATAGAGATGGGAAGAAAACTGGGACTCAAATCAGTGGAGTGGACCAGAAGGAAGAAAGGAACAATCAAACAGAAAAGAATGAAGAAACAAGAATTCAAAAAAATGAGGAGAGGCTTAAGAACCTCCAGGACATCTTTAAATGTCCCAACATCCGAATTATAGGAGTACCAGAAGGGGGAGAGGAAGAGCAACAAGTGGAAAACTTATTTGAACAAATAATAAAGGAGAACTTCCCCAATCTGGCAAAGGAAATAGACTTCCAGGAAGTCCAGGAAGCTCAGAGTCCCAAAGAAGCTGGACCCAAGGAGGAACACACCAAGGCACATCATCATTACATTAGCCAAGATTAAAATGAAGGAGAGAATTCTAGAAGCAGCAAGGGATAAGGGCACAGTCACCTACAAAGGAGTTCCCATCAGATTGTCAGCTGATTTTTCAAAAGAGCCCTTGCAGGCAAGAAGGGGCTGGAAAGAAGTATTCCAAGTCATGAAAGGCAAGGACCTACATCCAAAATTGCTCTATCCAGTGAAGCTGTCATTTAGAATGGAAGGGAAGATAAAGTGCTTCTCAGATAAGGTCAAGTTAAAGGAGTTCATTATCACCAAGCCCTTACTACATGAAATGTTAAAGAGACTTATCTAAGAAAAAGAAGATAAAAAATAGGACAGTAGAAAGACAGCAAACTCACAGGTATTAACAACCACACCTAAAACAAAAGCAAACTAAGCAAACAGCTAGAATAGGAGCAGAAACACAGAAATGGAGATCACATGGAGGGTTAGCAACAGGGGAGTGGGAGGAGGAGAGAGGGGAAAAGGTACAGAGAATAAGTAGCATAGATGGTGGGTAGAA
>PVKU01009330.1:0-63050 GCA_004027475.1 Anoura caudifer
TAGTAAGGTTAAGGTCACCACTGTGAAACTAGGTGGCCATTCAGTAAGAACAAAAGAAGATGTGGCCTGTGAAACTGTTCATCTGTGGTTAGAGAGTGAGGGAAAGTCCCTCTGATCACCAAGACTATCACATGTGAGGATGCTGACTCTGTAGCATGTGACTACTGTATTATACCATAAAGAAAAGATGCTTAAGGTCTGCTCTTAGGAACCAAAGGCAAAGTCCAACCCTAAGAAGTAAATGCAATTATTAAGAAATAACCAACTAGCTGGATAGCTCAGTTGGTTAGAGCATCCTCCCAATATGCCAAGGTTGGGGATTCAATCCCCAGTCAAGGCACATACAATAATCAACCAATGAATGCATAAATAAATGGAACAACAAATCTCTCTCTCTCTCTCCCTCCCACTCTTTTCTTTCTAAAAATTTATAAACAAAAATTTAAAAAAAGAAAAGGAGGGAATACAATTACCAGTGCCACTAGGTTACCTACTTTCCCCTTGTCTATTCTCTGCATGAGGCTCACTCCCAACGGAGCTGCCTCAGAATCTTGAGGTGGTATACATGGCATCGGGCAAGTACGTTTAGTCTGACAAAACTTTTCTCAGGAAATTGTACATGTTCCCATGGTTGAGAAACTCCTGCTATAGGCCTGCAATTCAACAGTTTCTAAAGTACCAGGGTTAAGAAATGTTCCAACAGCGAAGGAACACAGGTGGCCACTAAGTAAAGGTTGTAGCACCTAGGGAAGAACTCCCTTCAAATGGCCATCAGTGCTTCAACTACGCTGCACTATTTCGGAAGGGCTGACAACTTGGACATGCTGATTTTCCAAGATTAGTCTCGAATTCACGTGAATTTCTAGTTGAAGAGAAAAATCAGCTACCTCTGCTTTGTCACCCTTTCCAAACCCTACCTTGGGTATGCTATGCTTCAGGGGAATACTTGGAAGACTCACCTCCTGCTATGTTCTCTCTACTCCCCCTATCCCGCCCTACTCCTCTGTTCTGGGTTTGCTACAGGAACTAGTTACTCCACAAAAAATAGTGCAACTGGGTAGAACATTGAAGAATCACATTCTGCCTCTCTCCAAAGAAGGGCAGATTTTCCATTTTTCTTCAGGAAGAAGGAAATAAGCCAATGCCATGTTTTTCTTGTTTTATCATGCACAGGATAAAGAAGACAACAGGATTTACTGAAGAAAAACACACAAATATTTGCTGTTTGAAATGAAGAAAACTTAAGTTAAACCAGGAGAAGCAATTTTGGCTCTGAATAATGTTCACTTTTCTTACAAATGATGTTTAACTGAGATCTGGTTTTCAAACTGCACAAAAGCAGAATTAATTAATGTTTTTCTCTCTTTAAAAATTATGGCTTTGTTTTCAAACATGAATGAGACATATGAATCTATTAATAACTAAAATTTAAATGTTATTATTAGCATAAACTAAGCAAAACTGAAATTCCATTGTAAAATGATCCTTCAAGATGCAAGAGAGCTGCATGATAAAAATCAATCAAAATATATCCAGAAGTGTTTCTTCTTCTTGAGGAAAAAAAATGAAGTTGGTAATTACAAAGCCAGAATTAAAGAGAATAGCTACTCTAAATAATTGATTAAGGTTCAATGAGTTTCTTTATAGTGTTTTGAAAAAAGTGACTGTTCAGGAGGTAAATAAGACCTTCTGGGATAAATAAGTGGAATTAGGTAAAGACATTTTCTTATTTATGTAAGGGGGAGAGAATCTCGTATTCTCAGCCACTCACATATAAATTAGTTGTATTTTAAAAAAGCTGAAGTAAATTTACTGTTTGTGAAGATTTCATCTTACAGATAAGTATTTTCTTTCCCAAAGATCATACATTTTTAATTCAAATGAAGCACAATGAAATGAATTCTGAGAAATTCTCTTATAATTTCTTATGATATTTTAAGGCACAAATCAATATGTTTTCCTGACTTTTCAAATTCATTTATTAGTTTTAAAAATATATACTGAGCACCCACAATGTTCTAGGCACTATGCTCAGAACTCTTAGCAAAACCCCCACAATTTAATTTTGCTTTAGGCAGAGTTAAGAGGCAAAACATTGTTCCTCTTAGGATCATGCCAGGATACAACTTCTTTTTATCTCTTTTTATGCTGAAAAATTTTTTGGCATAAACATACTTTCACTTTTGACAAAAGAAAATAAGTTTAATTCTCACCACTGACAACAAATCTGAAGATAGCTTTTTAAGTTCTTAAGTTTGATTATCAGTTGCTTTGTCTTTCAGGGTGCTCAGCACTACAAGGGATTGTACTTACCTTCCTTTCTTTTCACTGGCCTTTATATTATTCCTACTACTCTCCTTAGAACCTTTGCTAAGAATTCTCATCTGGCTAAATACAGGGAAGCAATCTTACTGGCAAACATAAACAGCATGTAGTTAAATATGTTAATATCTCAGTCTATTTTTTTTTTTAGAGACTGATAGCAGCTATGGCAGAGTTCCTTAATCATGGCCTTCTTAGGCCACTGGAGGCCCCCAAATGCCTATTTCAGTTTTATTTAATGGAGACAAAAGTTAAATTAACCAATCACATTTAGAAAGCAAATCAACAAACAAATTAATTTAAAGGAGCCTGGAGACCAAACTGGAGATGACAACATGGTTGATGCATGGAAGGGGCCTGAGGACAGAGTGGGTTGGAGAAGATAGATAGCAAAGCCCTTCTTATAATTAGATTTTGCTGATTAGTAATAGAAATTTGATAATTCCTTAATAACTGAATGAGGCTGAAATTTCATATGAATGGAAAGAAGTACGTGGGTGTGGCAGACCCTTCTGCGTGGCATGGGCCCAGCTTCCACTTGGAGATGCACAGGACCCACTCCCACAGATAGGTTCTCCCATGGGGAATCAGATTTGCTATATACATAGGCTGTTTTGGGGCTTGCTCTTTGCTAAAACTCCCTCACCCTGCAAGTACCTTGCAGCTGGCTCAACCACTTTTGCCTTTTCACTTGCTAATATCTTTCTTCTGTGATGTGATTAGGGGCATTGGCTCCTTTTGCTGTAACTGGGGCTTGGTGAGTGAGGACCATCTTGTAATAAAGACCTGCCATGGCAGAGGCCAAGGCTTTTGCTCCCCTTGAGAGAAAAGCCATGTTGTTGTCCTTTTTCCTCCACCAGACTCAGTAGTCTGTGTGTATGATTTATTTCATCGAAAATGACGCAAACACTGCTAGCCGGTGTCCACTTCACATGGGAATGTGAACTTCTAGTGGTCTTTGTAGAGAACCTCTGAACTTCACTTCCTTATATCCATTTCCTTCCTTCCTTCCTTCCTTCCTTCCTTCCTTCCTTCCTTCCTTCCTTCCTTCCTTCCTTCCTTCCTTCCTCTAATTTACTAACAAAAACAATATTATTCCTACTTTATGAAGGCGAAGTAGGAATACATGAAAACTTCTCTGTAGGACTCTGTAGGTCTTAGACAGACATTAATATTCTTACCCTCAAATAAGTCAAAGTGAGCTCAGTGGTTAAAAACATGAGTTTTGAAGTCAGATGAACCTAGGTTCAAGACTATATTCTATCCCTTGCTATCTGTGTGACCTTTAGCAATATACTTATCCTCTGTAAATCTCAGTTCCCTTCTTTGTAACATACAGATAAAAATAGTAATTACCTTATACATTTGTTATAAGAAATAGTATAAAGCAGCACTGACCATGTTTTAAGACTTAGATAAATATGTTTTAAATATCTTTGAATGAAGAGCTATGAGTACATGGCACATGAGTACTTAAAAAAAAGTGCCCTTGAAATAGAGGCCAGGCATGTGTGAAGAGGTCCTTCTGCCACTTACTGTGCTCAGGGCACGTGACTTATTCATCATTGTATTTCCAATATCAAGCACTATTAGAATAATGGTGGATATTCAGTGTTTGCTGAATAAATGAGTACATGAATGAGTGAATGATCTAGAAGGCCAAGTAAATGCCACCTTCTGTTCCAAGCCTCACTGGTAGGGTTCAAGAAGAAGTATTAGGGCACATTTGTGCTTGCTGCAGCAATCTGCCTGCCATGTCTGTCTGGCCAGGCCATAGGCACGGGGAGTGGCAGCATGAGCGTCACTGATGCACTGACTCAGGACGTGGCCCTTAATCTAGGCAATGAAAGGAATCAGAAGTTGGACTTAAGGCGATGGTATTTCCTTCTGCACCACTTGCTCTGAATTAGAGGAGACAAGTGCTCTTGCCACATTCATCTGGGAAGGACTGGCATCAGAGGAAGTTGTGTTGGTCATAATCTAAAGCCCAATTATGCAAACCACGAGCAGTACCTCTCTCATTATTTCTTCTGGATTCAGAAAAATGGATGTACCTTCTACTTTACCTCTTGCCATTATTTTTTAGCTCCCATTTCAATTCAGATACTGGAGGATCGTGAAGTTACTTTGCTTTTTGACAGGTTTTACTCCACTAAGCTAGGTCAGATTTACCAGTAGAGATTTTAAAATATAACAATGGAGACTCCATCACAGAAACTCTGGTTTCACTGTTCTCAGCATGGCATTGCATATTTGTGTTTTTGGAAAGTCCACAGTTGATTCTGAAGCATAGCTTGAAAGGAGAGTTGTTAATATACAAAATGCTTCCCATTAGCTATATTTGAATTATGGTGTTAGATATTTTTACTTATGAATCATCAGTTTCCTTATCTTTAAATTGCAAATAATATTCTTTACTGTGATAATCATAGATAATACCAAACATCCATTATTAATATCTGTGCCCCTAAAGAGATGTCATAAGAAAGATATTCTAAATCTGAAAGGATTTGAGGGATTTGGAAAAATATAGTGTTATTACCAATATTAACAGTCTTTTAAATTTATAAAATGTTACTGAGTTTACCCAGAATGATAATAAAATTACATATTCTAATTAACATACTTCCCTGGACTAGCCAGAAAGTAAATTTTTATTTAATTCTCATTACTGAAAATATTATTAGAATTTGACAGTCTCTTCTGCCTTAAAAAAATCAGTATTGTGCATATAAGTCTATTTTGATCATTTCAGTACCACAGTATTATCATTCAGAACCAAAACTTTTCATTGTATGCAATATAAGCGTTGCTTATTGAAAACCAAAGTATTCAGACCCTCAGGATTTATCTGGGAGTCTGTTTTACTGCTTTTTGTTGGCTCTTGTTTTTAATGTAAACCACTGTTAAATCTATTCCTGGTTTACTCAGTCATCTTGAGGATACAGTGTTGTGGAATAGTTCTATGCAATAACATCTGATATCAGCCCTGGAGAACTCCCTCCTTGACTGGGAGCTTTTAAATGCCACCCCAGCCAAAACGTGGAAATGGATAGGGCTGGTCCTTTGATGTACGTTAGCACTTTGGGCTACATTCTAGGGAGGGCGGGAGTAGGGAGACTGAATTTCCTAGTATTTAAGCCCTGGGCTTTCAGTACTTCTGGGAGGCCATTATTTATACTCCAAACATTAAAACAGTCACCCCCTTTAAATAATACTTGCCTTACCAAGTTCTCATGAACATAAAGTCTCCAAACATATGTAAAAACACAGAAGGGCTTGGCCCTTGTTTACATTATTTACTTATCTATCCCCAATGTCTAGAAGAATCTTGGAAAACATTTGTTGAAATAATGAATAAAAGTTGAATTAATAAACAAACATTTAACATTTGTTCAATTAACAAATAAATCCTTTCCTCATTATTTTTTACTATATCTTTCTAATGACATTTGTCATGTGTTATATTGTAGTCTTGTTAGTCATATAATCTCTTACATTATACAATCAGCTACCTTAATACAGGGCTCACGTCTTTCAGAACTTCGTTCCTCTACAGAACATAGCATAGTATCTGAAGTAGGAATTCAATGAATGTACGTTGAATGACTGTTTGTTGTAAGTAAACCCAACTAAATAAATAGTATGTATAATGAGTGCTCATCACGTTGTTTTCACAAATGGTGTTTACAAGTAATAGAAATACTCTATTCCAAATCTTCCAAGTGAATTTAGCAGAAAGAGAATTATTGACAATATTATATTTTTTCCTTCAACATTGTTGGCTAACGTTGCATAGTTTTTAAACTCTAGATACATATGATGATTATTTCAATGATATTTAAAGTCACACAAGTATTTATGACCTATTACAATAGAATTTTTTTGTGAACTGAAAGCTATTCTAAGTAGTGCAGTTCTTTTCTTTTTTCAGAATGCTGTCAGCTTTAGGCTCAATGGGAAAGAAGAGGAAATTGGGTTGATTCCTTATTTTTACCCTTCGTTGGATGATTGTAATTCATTATTTCCTAGGTTACCCAAGGTGTGCTTCATCAGCTTTGATGCATTTAGCGTGCTGCTTTGTGTCTCCTGATAGCTAGGCTTTCTCAGTGTACTGCTCCTCCTGATCTCTCATCACTGGCTTCCAAAGAAATAGTATGTCAATATTATGCTTTTATTGATAGCAACACAATTCACATTCCACTTCTTTCCCTAAACTTTTTTCATTATGTGATTGTATCTGCTGGCTTAGCCTTTTCATGCTAGCCATTTGTTTTGCCCCTGAGCATTTGGCCTTTAAAACTATAATGCATCTTCCTGGCTTATTGAATAAGAGATGTATGACTCTGTAGTCAGGCATGACGACTGTCCTCACACACGAAGTCTTACTGAGGTATTCAGCTTCGTCAATACTGTGTTAATTCTCATAATGGTCTGCCAAATTTCCTAGTTGTTACATGATTATTAATGTTATACTGCATTAAAAAAGTTAGGCTTGATGTCAGTTCTAAGAATAAAGACTTCCATCCCCGTACTATACTGCAATATACTACTCAAACCATCAAATGCATATGCAGAGTTATTTTGCATAGTGATGAAGTGATAATCCTTACAAACAAAGAGGAAACAATAGATGTAAAATATATGGTTTTCAGGAACATTGGATTCTGCTTCGTATCATATTTTCATTCCAGAGCTAGAGATTAATGGCTTAGGAAAGACTATTCTAAAATGTGAGTTCACTGTTCACAAGATAATTATAGATAAAGAGAAGGCAATTATTTTTAGCTAATCTAGAAGACTTATTTAAATGCAATCAATGAGTAGAAAATGGATAATGTTTGATAATTATCAATAATAATGATAATTTAAAATATTTTATTTATTTATTTTTAGAGAGAAGGGAAACAAGGGAGCAAGAAAGGGAGAGAAACATTGACGTGTGAGAGAAAGAAATTGATGGCTTCTCACATGTGCCCTGACTGGGGACAAAACCCACAACCCAAGCGTGTGAACTAACCAGGAATCAAACCAGAGACTTTTTGCTTTGTGGAAGGATCCCCAACCAACTGAGTCATACTGGTCAGGGCTCAGTGTATATTTTTAAATGTTCTTTTACCTAGGTATTAGAGATAAGCTTTCACATGATTAAAAATCTAAGGAAAAGTAGAAATTGAGTTTATAACTTTGATACTTTAAAAACACTAGAAATTATTCATAAGAAATGGTAGCATAATAGAGATTAGTACCAGCATGTATATGGTTATGGGGGAAACAGATAGGCATGAATTTAAGAAATTTTCAAAAAGTCCTGGAAGTCAGAATGAAAGCCCTGGAAGTTCATAAGCTATTAGCAGACTGTGATTCTTCACTTAGTACTTTAGTACCTTAATAATAGCAGGTAATAACAATGTATGCTAAAGGCTATGTGCCCATCTTCTCCCATTAAACTGTGAGCTTATTCCGTAGAATTGGACTATAGTATTCGTCATTGTACCTGCAGCAACTTACCCAGTGCCTAGCTCAGGGCAAATTTGCATAAATCTTTAAAATTAACTAATTATAATTAATAATTTAATGAACTAAATAAATATCATAACTAAAATATAATAATAAAAATAAATTTGTAGCTGTATTACAAAGAGTAAAATTAAGAACTAAAAACTAATCTGTGTACCATAGTTAGTTCACATGTGACAGGCTCCTTTAAATTATGGAATTAGTTTTAGAATAGAATTTATAAAAATAAAGTTGAGAAACTTGATAGGTTAGAAAGAAGATAACATACTTCCATGGAGAAGTGAAGCTTGTATTTTGATCAACTCCTCCAAAAGATTAGGCAAATTCCCATGAAATTTCACTATTGGGCTTTTTAAAATTAATTAATTAACTAATTAACTTTTATTGTCATTCAAGTACAGTTGTCCCCATTTTCCCACCAACACTTTCCCCTACCCCACCCACCCCCACCTCACTCCCTCAGTCCTTCCTCCTTTTGGCTTTGTCTGTGGGTCCTTCATACATGTTCCTTGATGACCCTTCCCCTTCTTTCCTCCATCATCCCCCTCTCCCCTCCCCTCTGGTTACTGTCAGTTTGTTCTGTATTTTCAATGTCTCTGGTTATATTCTGCTTGCTTGTTGATTAGGTTCCACTTAGAGTCGAGATCATATGGCATTTATCTCTCATTGCCTGTCTTATTTCACTGTGGGGCTTTATAAAAGAGCAAGACTCTTAATCCGGAGATTTCAAATATCTGTCTGTTCAGTTATCCTTAAGGTTAAATTTTAAGTAGATGTTAAAATACTACTACTACTTTCTATCATGTTAGTTAAGACCAGTAAAGGCTGCCAGCAACAAACAATGAACCACTTACCACAACCCCAAAAGTGGCTTAAATAAGATAGATATTTATTTTTCTCTCATTCAAACATGTTTACAGTGCATTAGTCCAAAGCTGAGCTGCACTTTCAAAAGAAATTTATATTCCTCGTCTCTCATGTTTTACCGTCTTTACCACATTGACTATGAATTAAAGTGGCTGATCAAATCAGTCATTATATTTCCATCAAATGGGAAGAAGAAATCATGAAAGACCCATTCTTTTCCTTTAAGGTGACCTCTTGGAAGTTGCACACAGAAGTTCTGTATATAATTTTCATTGGCTAGGTTCTCTTTCTGTTAAAGAGGATGCTCCATACATATTGAAAGGTCATCAGCAGTTCCTGCGATGTGATAAACAAATATGCCCATGGTGAAAAATAAATAACCCAAGAAATAAAAAACAAAAAACGTACAAACCAATAGTCTAGAAGGATACAGATGCAGAGCTGATATTTCCCTGTCCCTGACTAATGGAATCTGTTAATGTCGTTTGTGTAAACTTTTTTTGAACACCCTCTCATTACAAGTGTTCCTCAATATTATCACTTTTTTTTTTCAAAAGAAGAGAAGAACAGACCTACATTTTGTAGTTTTTCTTCCAGCCAAGATACAGATACGGGATTTCAGTTGCACCAACTGAGAGCCTCTGTACGAAGCTTTGATTTAGAAAGAAGTCATGCGGGGAAAGAGGGGGAGTGCAGGGCACCCATTTGCTGGAGCAGATTGCGGCAGAGGCTTCACGCGTGCGGAGCGGTGGCTGTGGTGACAGCTGCCCGATTCCGGGCTCCCTGACCGGGGCGCTGTGTTTCTGGCAGGGAGATTCTGGGGCTGGCTGCCAGGGAGGCAGCTCTTTGAGGGGGCAGCTCCTTGACTGTGGCAGACGCAGCAGCTCCCTTAGGTGGCCAGTCCAGCTGTGTGGCACGTCTGGGAGCCTCTTATGGGTCTTTAGCCTCGGGACTCTATCTTTGGCTTCTGCAGAGATTCTCTCGGCCTAAGAAATGAAACGTTCCTGTAGAGTTGAAGCTCCCTGTGCAGACCCTTCCTGATCAAAAATTTCCTTTACCTTCTTTAGCATCTATTTCCTCCCCCAACCAAGATAATCACTGACCTGAATTTGGTGTTTACCATACCATGCACTTACATTTTTTTAACCTACGTATATCTTCTTATATCTATAGTACATATATAATATTGGTTTATATGGATTTACTTAAAGAGTGGCATGATTCTTCAAGTATTCTGTAGCTTTGTCCACCACACATTATATTCATGAGATCCATACATTGTTGATTCATGTAACTTTGGTTCATTCATTTTCACTGTAGCATCACTTTATATAAATTCAACACAACACATATCTATCTCCTGCTAATGGAGAACAAGTTTTGCTATTATAAATAAACCTGCTGAAAATTCACTTTCAAGCAAGAGTTTATTAGGGTGTATACCTAAATTATTCTTTTAATAAAAATAAGTTATAATAAATATATTTACGTTAGATATATGATAGATATAATAGACAAATGTAAATAAAAATAAACATTATCTCATCTTTTTACATACCCTGGACCTCCAGGGTAATGTTAAATATAAGTTTTGATGTTTACATCAAAGTTTGACAAAACTGGCTTTGTATATACACCGAACTCACCTGTAGTCATGACTGAAAAATTGAACTTATAATCTACTTACATAATTGCTTAATGTTTTAAAAAATGTGATATTTTAAGCAAATGCAGCTATCATTTTTCGTGAAAGATAATTTTTTTAGGAATTACAGGTATTTATATTTGAATAATTGCAATTTTTTGCACTTATATAACTTTACATTTACAAAATGTATTTTCCAGCATAACAAATATAAAGTAATGTATTTTAAATCAAGTGTGTCTGTGAGATAAGGAACATTTTATAATATAGTCTATTTCTACTATGCCTATCAAAAATATTACATTGATGGGAAAACCAGTAATATCTTCCTAGTTTGCAAAAGTTATATTATTTGCTTCTAAAGATACTATATGTTTTATAATAAAGTACGTGTTGTTTGAAGTTTGGGCTTGTTAAATTGTTTATGGTTTACACAGTGTTTCCTTTTAAGTTCTAAGCTTCACTTTGAAAATGTGGCATGCTGACCCCCTTTGTATCTAGAGATGCAATTAAAAATAATGGCCTAAATATTCAAGTAGTAGAGAACGTTGGCAATACGACTCTGAGGCTGTTCATTTGACCTTCTTTTGTGGCTTGCAGGCATGAAGTTTGTTTTTAAATGGATGGCACATTAAAGATCTGCAGTCACGTCATTTTTTCCCCTGACAATTAGTAAGATATAGAAGGAGAAAACTTTTATAAAGAGATTTCAACTCGGCTACTACCCACAGATCAATAACATTGAGTTTTTCCATAATGTAAATATACTCTAAACCCATCTCTAGGGATAAGAGAGATAAGCTTTGTATAAACAAGTTTTTTTTTTTTTAATTTGATGAGTAGACAATAGATAAAGAAAAAAATGTCTTTTGGTTCTTTATGGAGTTTTTCTGGGATTTGAAGTGATTCACAGATGTAATAAATTAAAAGATAAGTTACTTGAATTAAGTATCCCACAATCTGTAACCATAGAAAAAATTATGATTTTACACATTCACAGGTTTCAACGTAAAAGTCAGAGAAGTGCCCTATTTTTATTCTTATATATTTTTTTCTTTTATAGAGTTTACCATGTGTTTAATTGAAAAGAAGTATAATGTTTGTTTAATTTCTGATCTTCTGGGTAATTGTTAGCTCTATGAGAGCAAAGATACACCTATCTTTTTTAACCAATGTAATCCCAGAAACTAACACAGTGGTTACTTAATAAATATAACCAATTAATGAATGTATGATGAAGAAATAACCACTGTTATTTCTTGAGAGATAAATATCATCTAACTGCCTTTAGTTGCAACAACACAAATTATTGGGCTAACAAGCATAAAAGGAATTTCTTGGATAGATATCGGGCAGCTTGTAGAATCCAAGGAAATTCTGAAGCAACAAGCATCATGGTTTTAGGAAGGAGTCTGGGATGTGCAAATGCCCAGTCTCCAAAAGGCACTGCTGTCAAAATAAATGAAACATCTGTACTTTTCATGTCACTTTGAACAAGATTGAAATTCTGGGAAAAGAACAGAAAAACTGTTGTCTTTGAGACATTCAAAGAATAAAAGAGGAATTCAATTTCTCTGTCTCTCTGTTTCTCTCTACCTCTCTCCTTCGATTCTTCTTTCATGTCTTTTATAGTTGCCAACATACTTATTATTTCCCTTGATTTTTATTCCTTCTTTTCAATTCAGGCTATTGTCTGATGAACTTTTCTTTCAGCCTGAAGTACTTCCTTTCATTTTCCTTTTAGATGAAGCTTGCCAGTAACAAAATGTTTTGTTTTTATGAGAATGGTCATTATTTTAGTTTTATTTTGTAACACTGGTTTTGCTAGCTCTAGAATTCTTGATTGATTATTTTTCCCCAAGTACTTAAAATGTACCATTGCACTGCCTTCCAGACTCCATTGTTTCTGAGGAAGAATGGGTTTTCAATTATGTTGTTGTTGCCCCGAACATGAGCTGTTTTTCTCTTTCTGCTTCCAAGATTTTTTCTTTGTCTTTGTTTTTAAGCAGTTTGATTATGATGTGTCCAGGTGTATACCTCTTTGTGTTTATTAAACTTGGGATTCACAGTATTTCTAGAACCAATCAGTGAGTATGGCAAGATTGAAAGTTACAAAGTTAATGTACAAAAGTCAACCACTTTCTTACATATCAACAATGAACAAGTGGGATTTTGAATTAAAAGCACAATACCTTTTACACTGGCATCCCCTAAAATGAAACAAGTATAAATCTGGCAAAATAGGTATGAGGTCTACATGTAGAAAACTACAAAGCTCTGATAAAAGAAATCAAAGAACTAAATAAATGGAGAAATATTCCATATTCATTGATAGGATTACTCAATATTGTTAATGTCAGGTCTTTCTGACTTGATCTAGATATTCAATGCAGTGTCAGTCAAAATCCAATCCGGTTATTTTGTGGATATCTATAAATTGATTTTAAAGTTTATATGGAGAAGCAAAAGTCCCAGAATAGCCAACACCTTGTTGAAGAAGATCAAATGGAGAGTGACGTTACCTAATATTGAGACAAAAAAAAAAATCTGTTTCTGTACTTTCCTTGCAACTTCAGATGCCAATTGTAAGTCCAGGTATCCCTTTTTCTTCTTGCTGAATAGCTATCAACCAGAGGTTCCCATTGCGGTGGGCAGTTAGGCATGAGCATAGAAGGACAGTGGGCATGTCCTTCATTACGTAGTCATGATTGATTACAGAAGGTCACCAGGGCAGAAAGCTCCAGGTGCCTGCAATGGGCACAGCGGGCACAAGAAGGACCTCACATCCAGGGCGATCTTTCCTTCCCTAGCATATGGTTGGTCGTGCTGTTTAGACTCACTGACTTTTTATAACACTTGTCATGTTGTTTGGACCTTCCCTGACCTTTCCTCCCCTGGCACGTCACTAGTCATGCGTCGGGTGCCCCAGGGGGAAAGCAAAGGGGCTGGAGAACAGCCCTGAAGCCTCCAGGACAATGAGGTTCTAACCAACATCGAATACAGCCAGGCCTTGGCTGTGTTCCGGCTCCAGGCCCAGAAAAGCAACAAAACCAGACAAGTGATGTCATGGCTGACATCAGGACCAGATGCAATGACCAATGACCCCCTGTTTTGGCACCAACCAATCAGTAGAAACCATGACCCCGAAAGGGCATACCTGGAAAACTGATGAATATTCTGTTGATTCTTCCCTGGGACCTCCTCTAAAAATCTCCACCCTTAACAGTCCTTAAGACAGAGGACCCAGTGTGATTCTGCCCCCATCTCTCCCCCCCAGGAGCATGTCTCTGCTTTCCCCCGCCCCTTCCTCCCCTTCGTCTTCCCACAGGCACGTGACATTTACCTTGTTCTCCGCTAAGCTCCAAGGGCCCTTCTTTAACTTGTTTCCTGAGCCTATTTCTTCTACCACTCACTTCTTCTACCTCTGTGATTTACTCAGTAAAATTTCGCTTATAGACAGAGTCTTGACTCTAAATTCTTTCCTAGCAAGAAGTCAAGTACTGCGGTGGTTGAACCAAGGTCCGGTCTGACTCTACCACCGGCTATTTCACCACCAACACCATAGTTTGCTAAATGGCTTATGGAGCACAGGAAAACAATTGACATATTAGAGTACTGGTTTGTTACAAAAGGTACAACTCAGGAACAGCCAGATGGAAGAGATACATAGAACAAGGTATGTGGAAAGGAGCTCAGAGTTCCCGTGCCCTCTCCAAGGTACTGCCCTTTCAACACCTCCAGATGTTCAGAACCTGAAATCTCTTTGAACCCTCTACTTCCAGGATTTTTATGGAGGCTTCATTGCATAGGCATGATTGATTAAATCATTGGCCTTTGGTGATAAGTTCAACCTTTACCCTCTCTCCCTTCCCTGAAGGTTGGGAGCTGGGGTTAAAAGTTCCAATTTTCAAATCACATGGTTTGTTTCCCTGGAAACTATCTCCTTTCTCTATCCTTAGGGTCTTTCCAAAAGTTACCTCATTAACATACACTCAGGTATGGTTGAAAGGGACTTCTTTTGAATAAAGAAGTGCCTTTTTCACTTTTATTGCTCTTATCACTTAGGAAATTCCAACAATTTTATGAGCTTTGGTCATTAATGGGAAAAAAGACCAAATATGCATTTCCTATTATAAATCATGATATCATAAAGATTTACTATAAAACTACAGTTACCATGACAGTGTAGTATTGGTGAAAACACAGACAAATCAGTGAACGGAATAGGGAACCAAGAAATGGACCTATGTAAGTACAGCCAACTGAATTTTGACAAAGCAACAAAGTTCATGCATTGGAGAAAGGATGGTCTTTTTAAGAAATGGCGCTGGAGCAACTGGACATCACATACAAAATATTAATCTAGATGCCTTTCACAAAAATTAATTAAAAATTGATTGTAGACCTAAATGTAAAACAGAAAACTATAAAACTCCTAGAAGATAATATAGAAGAAAATCTAGATGATCTTGGCATGGTGATGTAACACTTTTAGACACAACACCAAAGTCATAATCGATGAGAGAAATAATTGATAATATGGACTTCATTAAAATTAAAAATGTGTACTTTGCAAAAGACACTGTCAAAAGAATGAGAAGACAAGTGACAGACCAGGAGAAAATATTTGCAGAAATGTATCTGATAAAATGCCTTCATTCAAAATATAAACAATAAAAATGAGCAATTTGATTAAAAATAAGTAAAAGACCTAAACAGATAGCTCACTAAAGAAGATGTACAAATGGCAAATAAACATATGAAAAAATACTCCCCATCATATGCCATTGGGAAAGTGCAAAATACAACAAAATTGAGATATCATTACATGCCTGTTAGAATGATTCAAGTCTGGAACACCAGTGACATCAAATGTTTGTGAGGATTAGTATTTATCCAAAGGAATTAAAAACTTATATCCATACACAACCTTGCACACAGATGTTTATGGCAATTTTACTTATTAATTGCCAAAACAGTAAGGTCCTCTGCTTATTCTTTTTTGGGGAGGTTGGTTAAATATAACAATTTGTTTCAATTACAGTTGACATTCAATATCATTTTATATTAGTTCCAGGTGTACTGTATAATGGTTAGACATTTATGTAATTTATGAAGTGATCCCTCAGATAATTCTAGTATCCACCTGGTACTGTACATAGTTATTACAACATTATTGACTATATTCCCTAGGCTGTACTTTACATCCCTGTGACTATTTTGTAGCTACCAATTTGTACTTCTTCGTCCCTTTACCTTTTCCACTCAGCCCCCTCCCATCTGGCAACCATGTGCTTATTCTCTGTATCTGTGAGACTGGTTCTGTTTTGTTTGTTTGTTTATATTTTAGATTCCACATATAAGTGAAATCATATAGTATTTTTCTCTCTCTGTCTGATTTATTTCACTTCTTTAAATTGGTCTTTCCTAAGAGTGCCCAGGAAATCGGGAGGCATTCTCTCTCTGTTTTCTTTTTTTTTTTAATTTTTAAAAAATTATTTGATTGCTGTTCTGTAAATGCAGACAGTTGTCTGCATTTACCCCCCTCCCCACCCCAGCCATCACCACCTCCCTCCCTTGCTTCCACTGTTTCCCCCCACCCCGTTGTCTTGTCCACATGTCCTTTATAGTTGTTCCTGAAAACCCTTCCCCCCATTATCCCCTGCCACCTCCCCTCTGGTTACTGTCAGATTGTTCTTAATCTCTTAATTTTAGTATTCTTTGCCATCTGAAGGCACTAAAATTTCAAAACTAGTAAGTCTTGGATATTTTTTGTTTAACAATTCTGATCCTTTTTTCTTTCACTATTGTTTTACTATAAGAAACCTGATACCAGGAAGCACCTTCAGCATTCTACCTTGAAATCTTTTTTTAGCCAGATCGCCTGGCAAATCAGATACATTTTCTTCTCTACATTAGCATAGACAACAACGTTGCTAAACTTTCTACCACTGCATACAGAAACCCCTTTTCTCTGATGTCCAATAAGAGTTTTCTTACTATCCTCTAAGCTCCAACTACAACCTCTTCACAGCCACCATCCTCCCACAAATAATGTCTTCAAGGGATTTGCATTTTTACTAAAACTTTCCTTAAAGTTCCCCAGCTTCTACTCTGCCCAAATACCAAAACCAGTATTTGTTATCTAGTGCTGTGTTGCACGTTGCTCCATAAGTTAGCTTTAAAAACTAAAGGATATACATTAACATTGTAACATTTTTTTCAGCCCACATGTACATAG
Source organism: Anoura caudifer (assembly GCA_004027475.1). Taxonomy (NCBI): domain Eukaryota; kingdom Metazoa; phylum Chordata; class Mammalia; order Chiroptera; family Phyllostomidae; genus Anoura; species Anoura caudifer. The sequence goes on from PVKU01009330.1 coordinate 16,596, forward strand.
AGATATACTACATTGGATTCTTGAGATAGTGTTACCCTACAGCTAAAAGACAATATTTAAATAACCTCTACAGCAGCTAGATCAACTTTTAGTCATAGAAATATATATATAATGAATTATTTCTAGATCTATTTTGTCTATCTCTATTTATAGGATGCAAGTCAGAAAAATGTGCAAAATATAATGTGTATCTGAAAAATACAGAAGCCATAGAGAAATGAGGGATTATTCATTATTGAAATTCATAACAGCAAATGGACTTTTTAAGAACTGGTGAGCTGTCTTTTCTGTTAACATGGACATTAAGTGATTTGTTGATTGAGTCTTATTTATATTTGCTGGACAGCTGAAAGGAAAATAAGACAATTTTATAAGAAATATTCTGTTGTTTACTAAAAGAAATAACTCCTTTCAACATAGCTTTTGTAATTTTGAACTGGGCATGATGGATGATGGTAAGGATGGAACAGGAGGAGGGGGAATCTCTTAGAAACTGCCTGAGATTTTTAGTAATATAAATGATGTACAACTAATCTAATTTAATTAAATTTAGAATCATAACAGACCCCTTTGAAGAGCTAGTGAAGTGCTTTTCTTTTGTATGTCTCCTGACTGCTGAAATGCAGTACATCAAAATGAATAAGAACAATAGGTAGTTTCTACTAATCTCATCTGCAGCTCCATCTGATCAAATAGGAAGATTTTAATTAAAGTTGGACTTTTGTATAAAAGAGGAACTATTGTAACAAACCATAATTAAGTTGATTTTTTTCATAGTGCATAGGTCACACATTCATTTTTTATTATACTTGGTTATCCTAGTGCCTTTAATTTTTGTTTGTATATTAATAACAAATTATGAATTTTTTATAACAGGCATTATTTTTAAGAGATTTTATTTATTTATTTTTAGAGAAAGGGGAGAGGAGGGAGAAAGAGAGGGAAACATCACTGTGTGCTTGTCTCTCATGCGCCCCCTACTGGAGACCTGGCCTGTAACCCAGACATGTGCCCTGACTGGGAATTGAACTGTGGACCTTTTGGTTCACAGGCTGGTGCTAAATCCACTGAGCCAAACCAGCCAGGACTATAACAGGCATTATTTATTCACCTCAGTGACAATATTTCTAGTGATAATTCATCTTTAGGAACTTCTAGGGAACTTTTCTTCCCTTGTCATTCTAATTCTTAGTCATGCAAAGGTCTTCTGTTATACAATTTTACACGTAGATATAAAACAAATATTAGTTCATTATGTTTCTGTGTTCTGTGAAAATTCAAGATAATGAATTATGACTATAACTTTTAACCTAATTTACTTGAAAATGTACAGTCCACACACACACACACACATGCATAAAACATAATACATACTATAATTAGAGCTGCTTGAAGGTCTGTAGTATAAATACAGAGGAAAGTATCTGACATCTATGCATTAATTGCATATATTTATGCCTAAGATGTCCTAGAAAATCCATTTAGAATAACAACGGATTCAGACAATGAGGAATGCAAATTAAAACAGTTTTGTCCGAAGACACATATCTGTGACAAAACAATAGCTCCCGTTGGTTGAAGCGGCTGTGTTCTCCATAATTAGTCGGCTCGGTAGGGAGTCGGTGCTCCGTGGTCTCACAAAGGCAAATTGCCGGTTCTTTACCCTTTTCTTTTCTCTCTTCCCATGCTCGTGTTAATAGCCTCGAACCCCAAGACATTTTATGATAATGTTTTTTATTTCAAGAACTGCAAATTTTAACTATTTAAATTAAATTTTGTCTATAAAATATTCATTAAAATACGTATGAAATGCCATCTATATGTACCCATCACATAGTTTTCAGAAAAATAAAATATTGCCCTTTATGTGGAAATCTCTTGTATGACCTCTTAAATCCTAATCTTTCACCTCTACCCTCATTCAGAAATTTGAATTTGCAATTCTTTTCCTTTCCTTTAGTTTTACCAAATAGTTGTATTCCTATATAATATACAATATGTTTACTTTTGCTTTTTATAACTTTTTATTATAACTCAGTCATACTTTGTAAATGTGTCTACAACTGGCTTTTTTCTGCTCCACCGTGTGTTGGCTAAGCTTTTATGTGGGTCTGGGGCTGGGGTATAGGTTTCTGTGTGCTGGCCAGGTGTTTGTGATTTGAACTTCCTGCCAGTGATACGGGCAGCAGGAGAAAGGAGAGTGTGGGCGTTGTAAACCGTCAGCAGTCAGCATCAAGAAATGGAGTAATAGTCTTTGTTATAATTTACTCCTGATATTTGAATGATAACTAAAATGTGCCATGTTTTATTTAATTGAATTTGATCTCCTTTAAATGAGACGTTGTGGTGATTTATGAGGCCCACAGCCTGCAACTGGTGAGGGTATTAAAAGTTCTATTGAATATCTTGTTGAAGAACCCAACATTGTATATTTTAAGAAATAGAATGAGGGCCTTGGTCACCCTCAGTAATGTCTGGAACTCCGAGGCTTTGCACTGTGTGTGGCTTCAGCATGTGCAGGAACATGGTGACCTTCCATTACATCTGGGGTACACCTGGAATTCTTTATTCAAAGGGAAAATTTTGGAGGAGGAATTGTTGCTGCCATTAGACCAGACCATAGTCAAGAGTCAATAAAAACACACAGATGAGGCTGATCACTGGCCAGTGTACCCTGTGCTAAGATGGCTGAACGACATTCCACCAATTTTGCTGACTCTTGGTTCCATTGTTGATCTGGAACATGCGGTTAAAGGATGAAAAGCAGCAAGTCTCCAGTGAGCTTCATTGTATGTAATGGTGGCTCTGCTCTCCTTCCTTCAAACTCCCTTTGATGCTCACTCATTTGATATCAAGAGGTTCCTCAGGAAGGTAAGGGATACAGCACAGGGTTACCCCCATTGTCACTGTGGCATTTGGCAAGGGAATGAAGGTAGGACAATATCTCCTGACACCTCACCCCTCCGTATTCTTGCAGGGTAGAGGTCCCAGTTCTGGCTCCTTGTTGCAGCAAGGAGACTTCAGTGACCATGATGAGCTCATGGGGTGCTCATTACATTACCCAAGGCATAGTAGACAACTTGGTAGGAAGGGCTATAACTCAGGACCTGTAATGAGCCTTTTTCAGAAAAGCTCAGTGGGTATCCAACAATTGCTCCTTTAATGAATAACATAGTATGGGGCCAAGGAGGGCAATTTCTTGTACCAGAAGTCCACAGGCAACTTATGGCCATCATGGGTGGATCATGGTCTCCAGGAGAGAGGGTTGCTAAATCCTCTAGAGTAAAGAAGTCTTTAGACTACATGAATAGAAGTGCACCTTGTGTTGCAATTTGGACAGGTGCTAGAGCTTTGAGTTATGGCAGGTTCCACTGGTAGCAGACTGATATGCATGTAACAGCGTAAATGGACTTAAGTAAGATTTCTAAAGGAGGAATATGTTGCCTACAGATCCCAAATCCTAAAAGATCTTGAGTTTGTTTTGGATGTCCTAACTGGAAGCTCCCTTTTCTCTACTCCCACATGCAAGCCATGTGACACGAACAACTGCAAGAACCCTGTACTGGCCGCCCACGTTCCCTGTGAGCCTGGGCTCCCTGCAAAGCAAGGGTCTGCTCATTGATAACACAGCCTCACACTGAGGAATGAGGGTCTGGGACTACACCCAGGTGAAGGAGCTTCAGTGGTGCCTAGGCTGGCCAAGGTCTGGTCCTGGGTGGCTTCCTGCACAGGCAGTTCCAGCATTGAGAGAACACCAAAAAGAAAGGGATCCTGAATTATTAACCAGTGACATGGAACTCGATATAGAAGCTCTGCTGTCCCAAAGGCCCAGCTGTGCCAAGGGTGCCCCTCATACCCCTGTTGTTTGGCCATTGCCTTCTGGAGGTGGGAGGTATTTCCTCTGTGATGGTGTTCCTTCTAAATCCTCATGGAAGAATACCTGATGACCAGGAAAATTCATGCAGTTGGGTCCTGGTCCTATATGGCCCAGCCTTCCTCTCTCAAGCCAAGGTTTCTCACTAATAAAGTGCTGAGTGTCAACAAAAGAAAATAAAATCTTGTGCGTGTTTTAACATGTGGGTGCTGGGAAGATCAATAGCTGTTGACAGTGCCAGTGATGTAGCAGCTCTCAGCTTCTCAATAATTTTCAGGATTTTAACTGAAGTAGTGGCCTTGTACCATGTGTGGGACAATGGTCCATTCATTGCCTTTTTATGAACTGTTTTGTGAGTATTGGTAGGTCCTGAATACGTGTACCAAATGGATCTCATTGGAGGGTATCACCAGCGTGATGGTATGCTTGTGCTCCTGGAGGAAGATGGATGCAGTTTAGATTGTGCCTGCAAAGATGATGTATGATAACGGGGATGTGAGGGTAGCAGCCTAGGGGTAGCCAGGTGAGCATGTATTATTGTGTCCCTTGGCAGATGAAGGCCAATTGCCTCTGAAAGGCTACTGAAATAGACACTGAACGCATTAGCCAAATCCATAACTGCAGAGCATTTACCAGTCGCTGGTCCAATGGAGTCAGTAATTTTTATAAGACTGGAATGGGGGCCTTAACAGGTGTGACTGTGGTATTAACATGACAGTAATCCACTATGAGGTCCCATTCACTCTTTTCAGGTTAAAACCAGGTCAGTTTGGGCTGTTAATTAGAGAAGCAGTGGGGATGATCTTCCTTTCACTAAAAAGGTCTTTTTTTAAATAAAGATTTTATTTATTTATTTTTAGACAGAGGGGAAGGGAGGGAGAAAGAGAGAGGGAGAAACATCAACATGTGGTTGCCTCTCACATGCCCCTGCCAGGGTCCTGGCCCACAACCTGGGGATGTGCTCTGCCTGGGAATCAAACCAGCGACCCTTTGGTTCGCAGTCCAGCACTCAATCCACTGAGCCACACCAACCAGGGCTAAATGGATCTTATATAATGGGTTTCAATCCTTGAAGTCCCCGTTTGAATTTACAGGCATACCTCATTTTATTGCACTTCACTTTGTTGTGTGCCACAGATGATGCCTTTTTTACAAATTGGAGATTAGACACCCCCTACCAGCAAAAAGATTATGACCTGCTAAAGGTTCAATTTATCGTTATCATTTTTGAGAAATAACGTATTTTTTAATTAAAGTACATGCATCGTTCTTTCAGACATAATGTTATCGCGCACTTAATACACAGCATAGTGTGAACGAAACTTTTATGTGAACTGGGAACCCCCCAAATTCCATGTGGCTCACTTTATTGCAGTGTTCGCCTTATTTAGCAGCCCGTGTCTAACCTGCACTGTCTTTGAGGAATGCCTGAATGTTGGGTGGTGTGAACTCTTTTATCTAGGGGAAGGTCCACAGGGTCTCTTTCATCAAGCCCATTGTAAGTGCCAAAGACAGAGTTTAGTTTCAATTTATTGCTCATTGATTCAGACCAGCCATGACTACTATGGGATAGTTTAGAAAATTGGGCACTATGCCCAGAGAATTTAGGCATGGCGGTAGTAGTTCCAAAGGCTAACATAAGGATACCTGTTTATCTCCTATTTTATGTTTAGTAAGTCCCCTGATGTTGGAAAGGTACTGTTTGAATTGGGTGGGATCTCCAGGAATAAGTATAATTGCAGCCCCCATCACGATCAAGGCCATGAAGCTTTGCTAATTGGTGCATTTCAGCAGCTGTTAAAGTTAATTCAGAACCCATTGCGTAGACGTAAAATGCCAATCTGTACCTTTTATTTTTTGTTGTATAAATCGTTTTAGTGAGTTTATGTTTTCAGCTGGGTCAAATTTTAGACCCCTGTTTTGTCCCCCTATTTTAAGGTCTTTTTTAAAAAAATAATCTTTTTGGGTAGTTACTAGATATATTTCAGCAGGGGAGGATGTCCTCTCTACTCTGTTCATATTTACAAGCTTCTTCTTCTAGAAAGCCTCAGATCAGTATTGTTAGTGGCAGGGGACTTCCTCAGGGTTAAGTCAGTGAGTGTCCCACTGGGATGGGTTGGGTGTGTTCCCCGTAACCCTGGAGATCGCGATCCTTGTTTTGATGGCAGAGCTAATAGCAACAACAGCAATATTTTGGAGGGCCCTCGGAAACCATTTGTTTTTAGTAGTATCACCTCAACATGCCACACTGTAATTTTTCTTCCCTCACAGGTTGTCTCCCAATGGGCCCACAGGTTGCAGAGGGTATCGGTCTTTCACCTGCATGCACTGTAGGATGGGATACCTTCTTGAGACACACACTCAGTGGCCACAGGGGAGTGTTGTTTCCCTGATCCTGGTGTCAGTCATGGCTTATGGTGGAATCAAGACAAATATGTTGACCTTAAAAAGACGAAGAGCCAGTTATTCTACCAGCAAAATAGATTTGTTTAGGAATAGCAGAGAAATTGCAATTCAGGACAAATAAGCTATGGCAAACCAGATGTAAACTCAACCTAGGAAAGGGTGCAGGAAAGGGGTTTGCTTTTATAGGAAAAATAGAGGAAGTTGGGAGGGACTGTTTCAGAGTTTGGGGTGCTAATAGTTTCTCGTTGGCTGAGTGTGACAGTTTCTCATCCGCTGGGCTGTAGCCAGGAGCCTGGACCTGAAGGCAACCAACTGAAAAGGTTCAGGTGATAACTGGCAAAGGGGGAGGTGTTTTGCTGGGGAAGTAGAAATTCTTTCTTCTTCTGCTGTGGTTTGTTTTCCTGTTTGGGGCCAGAGTAGCAGTGTGAGATAAGTTTCTCCTTCTAGAAAGCCTCAGGGCTTCCCAACTCTATTTTAGATGAAGTTTACTTTATTCTATCGCATGATTCAGTCTGAGACTCAGACCCGGGCTGAGATGTATCACAGAAGTCATATATCTCTGTTAGGAAGGCCCCAATCCCATAGTCCTTTCCCTAAACACTAATTATCAGAACTTCCAACTTAGGTTGATATTATAAACCAAATATTTGTGTTTCCCTCATATCTGTATGTTAAACTGGGTTGGGGGTTCTGGTGAGGCTACAGCTTGCATGGTTTGAGCTTCTTACTGACCCCAAAGGAGAGAGCAGCTATACTTCCCTATGGTTTATATAGAAGTGGACTAGTCTATTCAGTACATCTGAAACTAATAAAATACTGAACATCAACTGAAATTGAAACAAAACAAAACAAAACAAAAAAAGACAAAAAAAGAAGCCCCAATCAAAAAATGGAGTTAGTACAGGTTCTTTAACCATCTAATTATCACTTCATTAGAATAATGTGTATTTTACATCTAGCCTTTTTCTCTCTGGGTTTGAGTCGGTTTTTATTTCTCTTGCTTGGGATTCATAGAGCTTCTTGGATCTGTATATTTGATATTTCATCAGTTGAGGAATATTTTCAGTCATTATCTCTTCAAAAACTGTTGCTACCCTTCTCTTTCCTCTCATTTTGAAAAGCAAGTTTGCCATATATTAGACTCTTGTCTTTTAACCTCTTTCGTATTTTTAATCATGTTACCGATGCATTATTCATACTATCTTATAACCTCTATTCAAATTCAGTAATCTATTCTTCAGTTATACATCCTTTCTTGTGAGCACATTGATAGATTTTTAAAATTTTAATAAATACAGTTTCCATTTGCAATGTTTAAATTATTACTTTTAATACACTTAGTCATATTTTATTTCATTTTTATTGTATTGATTGATTTGGGAGAGAGAGAGAGAAACATCAACTTGTTGTTCCGCTTATCTGTGCATTCATTGGTCGACTCTTGTACGTGCCCTGCCTGACAAGGACTGAACCCATAACCCTGGTGTAACAGGACGGCACTCTAACCGTCAGCCAGGGCCCCTGATTAGTCAAACTTTAAAGTTTGACTGTCAATCTTTGCATTTCGATCCCTTTCATTTATTCAGCATTTGATAACTATAGTATCAAAACTCTGATATTCTGCTGTGTGACTTTGCCATCTGCCTCTCACTCGGAGTACTTTGTTTTCCTTTCACGTTTGACTTTGAAATTATATTTTTTAGATTAACTGTAAAAAATTCTTTGCATTCCAGAAGGAAGATGTATCACTCTAGGGTATATTTGAGTTGCTTCTTCCAGTAACCCGGGGCATCAATCTAGGGTTACTGCATTTTTAATTCTTTACATGAAGTTTTTTGGACCACCCATGTAATATTTATTTCCATTCTAAAGTTGCTTTGAGGAAATATTCTGGGTTAGAAATTCTTAAGGAAGATATTTCCTCCTCTCTATTTAGTATCAAAATTCAAGAAATGCAATTTTCCTTGTAGTATTCTTGAGGAGAGGTTGGCTTTTTTTAAATTCACCCCTGCAATGAGGTTGTAGACCCACAGACTTTGTACGCAGTCCTCAGTGCCCCTGTAGACTTAAATGTCAAAGTTCAAGTTCACCTTGTTCATCAAGAGAAAAGCCAATAAAGTGCTCAGCTACTTACCTTAGATTCTTCCTTCACTTAATTTTTGGTCTAATTATACTTGGTGTTGCTTTAAGTTTATCAGTACATTTAAGCAAATAATGGCTTTGCAGATGTTTGGTTGTTTTCAGGGGGAGCATCAGTCACTATGCTTAGGTGACTTCTTCTTTTTATATACATTATCATTATTATGTGCTGTTCTCATAAATGAACAACACAAAGTGTTTTTGAGTAAATGAGGTTTTTAAGGCCCTGGCTATGTAAATTTGGGCTTTCCTTTTGTTTAAGAACTATTTATTTGAAAAGGAAAGCTATAACTCCATTTGGAAAAATGATTTTTACAAAATGCACATATGGTAAATGGTTTGATTATTTTTTTAAATTTACTTTACCAGTTAACTTTAGATATTTTCTCCTGAATTTATTATAAAGTTACAATTGTATCTTTAAAAATGAAGTACTATGAAAAGAGATTACCTTATTAAATCATATGCAAGAATAAACTCAAAATGAATTAAAGACTTAAATGTAAGACTCAAAACCATAAAACTCCTAGAAGAAACAGATAATAAAATCTTAGTAATATTTTTCTGATATATCTCCTTGGGCAAGGTAAATAAAAGAAAACAAATAAACAAATGGGACTATATCACACTAAGAAGTTTTTGCACAGCAAAGAAAATCACCAAGATAAAAAGACAACCCACTAGGTGAAAGAACATTTTGTACAATGATATATTTGATAGAGTAATATCCAAAATTTAAAAAGAAGTCATAAACTTAACACAAAAAAATCTAATTAAAAAGTGGTCAAAGGACCTGAATAGACACTTGTCTAGAGGACAAGTGGCTGATAAACATATGAAAAGATGATCAATGTTACTAATCATGAGAGAAGTGCAGATTAAAACTGCTATGAGATGTTGCCTCATACCTGCCAGAGTGGCCAACGTCAATAAATCCACAAACAATTTGTGACAGCATGGATGGACCTAGAGGGTATCGTGCTAAGTGAAATAAGTCAGTTAGAGAAAGACGGATACCACATGATTTCATTTATATGTGGAATCTAAAGAACAGTATAAATAAAGAAACAAAACAAACAGACTCACAGACACAGAGAATGGGGGTGGGGGGCAGTGGGTGAAAATGATGTAAGGGTTGAGAAGTGAGATTGCTAATTATGAAACAGTCATGAGGATGTGCAGTACAGCATAGGAAATATAACCAATAATGTAATAACTGCGTATGGTACCCAGTGGGTATTAAAAGTATCAGGGAGAACACTTTGTAAAACATATGACTGTCTAACCACTATGCTGTACCACTGAAACTAATACAAAATAATATTGAATATAAACTATAATTGAAAAAAATAAAGTACTTATTTGCAATATTTCTTACTCATGAAATTGTTTTGGTTGGGGATATAAATGAATAATATTTTTTCTTATCATAGAGTGAAGCAGAAAAATGGAAATTCAATCTCATAGATTCAATGTGAATTTAGGAAGATATCTCACAGGTGGTAGGCTATCATACTGAGAAAGAGCAATGAATACGCTCTCCCACTTTATTTATATCTTCTCTGGTCCTTGCACGCAATTTTGTGGGCTTGGTCACACAAAAGTTTTGATCAACAAGACATTAGCAAATTGATGCAAGCAGAGATTTGACACAGACTTTCACCCTGAAGTTTACCTTTTCAGAATTCTCCCCCAGGGAGCGTAGGAGCCATGCTGTAATTTTGTCCTAAAACTCTTCCTGGAGACAGGTCCTGCGGAGAGGCCCTGGAGGACAACCTTGCTGGAGAGCAAGCAACAATGAAGACAATGGGGCCCCGATGGCAGTCAGTTCCAGGGCCTTCTTGAACCTTCCAGCTTGGCCTTTGTTTTTTTCCAAGCTGGTTAATTTTTTTAATTGATATATAATTGCATAACTAGCTCAGCCTATCTGGATATGTGCAGTCTCAGGTAGAAATGTGGACACTATATGTAGCAGAAAGAAGAGTCAGCTACGGAAACATGAAAAGTAACACATCCCTATTGTTATAAGGCGCTGAGTTTTGGAATGATTTAGTATTCAGCAGTCGAGAAGAAACATCATGTAACATTTGGTAAACTTTGCTTTCTTGCATAAAAGCATTGCACTAAAAGCCAAAATAAGTATGCATTCCCTTTATTTTATATTATGCTGTTAATTTCCATAGTACTTTGAAATCTTTATTAGAATACACATTTGAGAACTTTTTCACACCCTTCTTGTTTCACAAAATTTTACAGATATCTTATTTTTAATGAAATCATTTGGTAGAACTCAAATAATTTTTGGTTACTATTTTGATCTATTTTAAGTAAAATGTTATGCAAATATTCACTTCAACTGTGAAGAGCTGTCACTAAAAGATTTATATTCTATAATGATTAATAATTCCAGGCTGTGTTTCATGCCCTTTAATGAAATTTTGACCTTATTTGCTCTTCAAAAAAAATCTCTGCTTTCAAAAGCTGTAATTTTGTTGAGTGATTTCTCAGATGCTTGAGGAGTCATACTGTGTAATATTGGCTATTCTTCACAGTGTGCAACATTATATTGTATGTGTGTTTTATTACTGAGTGATTTTATTTTGTAGTTTTGCTAGTACCATCATATAATTATCTTGTAAACTCACGTGGTGTAAAGGTTGAACACTTTAAATATACAAAAGCAAATGCTAGATGTATTTAGGATTCACTCTTTGCACACTGAAATCAGCATAAGGAATGAAAAATTATGTTTGTTTCAATTGAATTTTCTAATCTCTGGAACAAGGTTTTGCAACAATCTGTTACCATACAAGAATTTTACAGAAATTCTTTAAAAAATATGCCTCCATTTTTTAAAAGAATACTCATGGAAGAAACATATTTCTGGTGGATATTTTTATTCTGGAAAATTGGAGCAACTTTAAGATGGATTTGATGTAAGTATGTATGTACGTGTGTTTGTAGGTGTGTATCTAGAGATAGAAGAGGCCTGTTGTAACTGCCAGAAAATATCTGAAGTCACTGTCAGGAAATACCTGAATAAGCACTAATATATGCACAAAAGTTACAAATAATTAAAAATTTAAAAATACTAGAACTGTGGGAATTGTAGGGACATAATCTGCAAAAAACTGATTTATATGTTGTGACATTATATATCTTTCTCATTAGGTGCTTTTGTTTTTGTTGCTGATTTTTGCTGCCTTTTATGTGCAGATAGTCAAAATGTCTCATATCTGTTCATACAGAGAACACAGGAATATCTTCTTCATTCTGGGTCATTGTTCTAACTACGTGTCACAAAAAGGAAGAAAAAGATGAATATACCAATTTAAGAGCATCTGGATGTATGCAAAGAGTTGACAGAAAATCTGCTTTTATCGAGATTATGTTTCCTGTAAAATTGAAGTCAAGACCATTACATAGACATAATTCTTTCTAAATTTGTTATACAAAATTTTAACTGTAGCATTTAATTAGAAGAAAGTTGTATCCATTTTTTTGCGCTGAAATATATGAAGTATTTCTGAAGGACAAACAAAATGTTTCCCTTTATAGTATATTTTTATAGAATTGTGTGGAACAGATAATTTCATTCTCTATCTGGCTAAGTATAAAGAGCTTTGTTATATTATGAACACTAATTTTTGTAGAAAGAAAAAATTATTTTGAGAATTTACCATGATAATGGATAATAATTAAGGCATACCTAACTTGACTTCAGGGAGAGTATATTTACCGAAGTATAATATAGTGAGTATGATAAAGTACATTTTCTGATAATAATTTAGATTCCAACCATCTAATATCAACAGAAGAGTTCTCTAGAACTACAATATTTTTTACATGAGAAGAAGGTATCTTTCACAATTACATGAAATGGTTTTCCATGCCCTTAAGCTTATAAACTTCTTTTTTAAATCATTTTTTATTGTTGTTCAAATACAGTTGTCTCCATTTTCCCACCACCACTTTCTCCTGCCCCACCCACCCCTACCTCCCACCCTCAATCCTTCCCCACTTTGGCTTTGTCTGTGGGTCTTTTATACATGTTCTTTGATGACCCTTTTCCTTCTTTCCCTGTTATGTTCCTCCCCACTTCCCTCTGGTTACTGTCAGTTTGTTCTTTATTTAAGTGTTTCTGGTTATATTTTGCTTGCTTGTTTGTTTTGTTGATTAGGTTCCACTTATAGTTGAGATCATATGGTATTTGTCTTTCACCACCTGGCTTATTTCACTTAGCATAATGCTCCCCAGTTCCATCCGTGCTGTCACAAAGGGTAGGGGCTCCTTTCTTTCTGCTGTGTAGCATTCAATTGTGTAAATGTACCATAGTTTTTTGATCCACTCATTTACTGATGGGCACTTAGGTTGCTTCAAGCACTTGGCTATTGTAAATTGTACTGCTATGAACAGTGGGGTGCAAAGGTTCTTTTGAATTAGTGTTTAAGGATTCTTAGGATATAATCTCAGCAGTGGAATTGTTGGGTCAAAAGACAGTTCTATTTTTATTTTTTTTAGGAAATTCCATACTGTTTTCCACAGAGGCTACACCAGTCTGCATCCCACCAACAGTGCACTAGTGTTCCCTTTTCTCCACAACCTCATCAGCACTTATTGTTTGTTGATTTATGATGGCCATTCTAACTGGTGTAAAGTGGTATCTCATTGTCATTTTAATTTGCATCTGATGGCAAGTGATGCTGAGATATGTCTCTGGGCCCTCTGTATGTCCTTCTTGGACAAGTGTCTGTTCAGGTCCTTTGCCCATTTTTTAATTGGACAGTTTTCTTGGAGTGGAGTCATATGAGTTCTTTATATATTTTGGAGATCAAACCCTTGCCTGAGATATCATTGGCAAATATAATTTCCCATACAGTTGGTTCATTTTCATTTTGCCGATGTCTTCTTTAGCCATTCAGAAACTTTTTATTTTGATGAAGTCCCATTTGTTTATTTTTTCCTTTACGTTGCTTGCTCTAGGAGACATATGGGTGAAAATATTGCCACATGGAATATCTGAGATTTTCCTGCCTATTTTCTCTGCTAGGGCTTTATATTTAAGTCTTTTATCCATCTTGAGTTTATTTTTGTGTATGGTGTAAGTTGATGGTCCAGTTTTATTTTCTTGCATGTAGCCCTCCAGATCTCCCAACACTATTTGTTGAAGAAGCTGTTTTTACTCCATTTTATGCTTCTTCCCCCTTTGTTGAATATTAATTGACCATAGAGACTTGAGTTTATTTCTGGGCTCTCTATTTTGTTCAATTGATGTATATGTCTGTTCTTATGCTAGTACCAGACTGTTTTGATTATCATAGACTTGTAATATAGTTTGATGTCAGGTATGGTGATCCCTCCTACTTTGTTCTTCTTTTTCAAAATTGCTGTGGCTATTTGGGGTCATTTATGGTTCCATATAAATTTTTGAAATGTTTGTTCTATGTCTGTGAAATATGTCATTGGTATTTTAATAGGGATTGTGTTGAATCCTTATAAATTGCTTTGGGTAATATGGACAGTTTGGTGATATCAATTCTTCCAATCCATGAACATGGCATATATTTCTATTTATTTGTATCTTCCTTATTTTTTTTCCTTCAGTGTTGGCAAGTTTTCTTAGTACAAGTTTTCTGACATCTTTTTGAAAATCTTTTCATTATTCTTGTTTATCACAGTTGTCCCAATTTTTCTAACTTTTCCCTCTTCTGCCCAACTCACTCCCAGCTCCCACAGTCATTCCCCACACTATTATCCATGTCCATGGGTCATTCATACATGTGCTTGACCAATCCCTTCTCCTTCTTTCTACCATTCTTCCCTCTCCCCTCTCCTGTGGCAGCTGCCAGTCTGCTCCATATTTTCATATCTCTGGTTCTGTTTTGCTCATCAGTTTATTTTGTTCATTGGATTCTTCTTATAAGTGAGATCATATGGTATTTGTTTTTTACTGGCTGGTTTATTTTGCTTAGCATAATATTCTCAAGTTCCAGCCATGCTGTCACAAAAGGTTGGAATTCTTTCCTTCAGCTGTGTAGTATTCCATCGCATAAATGTATCATAGATTTTTAATCCATTCATCTACTGATGGGAACTTAAGCTCTTTCTAACACTTGGCTATTATAAATAGTGCTGCTATGAACATAGGAGTGCCTAAGTTCTTTTGAATTGGTGTTTTTGGATTCTTAGTATATACTCGTAGCAATGGAATTTCTGTACACGAACTATGAACTATCAGAAAGAGAAACTAAGAAAAAAATCCCATTTACTATAGCAACAACAAAAATAAGGTACATAGGGATAAATTTACCAAGGAAGTAAAAGATCTGTGCTCAGAAAACTACAGAACACTGAATAAAAAAATTGAGGAAGATACAAATAAATGGAAGCACATACCATGTTCATGGACAGGTAGAATTAACATCATTACAATGTCCATAATACCCAAAGCAATCTATAGATTCAACATCTTTTATTCTTCTTGTGAATCTGGAAGGCAGACAGAAGTTTCCTGATCTGAATAATGCCAGAAAATGTGTTAATTTATGTACTTGCCAATATTTGGCTCTAAATTTTTGTTGTCATGTGAAAAATGTTATCCAAACAGCTAACAGCTTTAAAGGTTATTGTTAAAAATAAAACTAAAAAGATCACTAAGATATTATTTCCATGAACCACTTCTAATAGCTTTCTAAATAGAATTAGCCTCACATATTTGTCACTGAAATTCAGCAATTTTGCCAATTTTTTTCTGTTTATTCCCTCGTTTTCTAAAGAAAAAAAGTATTTTAAAAGAAAATGGCAAAAGATGTTATGCTATTTTATTGTAAACAGTTCAGTGTGCATCTTAAGTTAATAAGAACATTTATTTTTAACTACCATTCAATTTTTATAGTTTACATATTAAAAATAATTATTTTTAAATGTTTAGCTCTTGAAACATTGAAAATCCAACATTTGAAAATTCAAATTTTCTAAAAAGTTGTAGAAAAGTGAAATGATACTTGCATACCCTTCTTCACTTAGATTTAACAATTGTTAAAACTTGCCATGTTTGTTCTTTCTTTTTCTCTTACTTAGGCATCCCTGCACACATACTCTCTCTCTTGCTTTATCTTTAGAAAAAATCGAAAACACAATTTATTCAAGAATTAGTTGCAGATATCACAATATTTCATCCTAGAATACTTCAGCATGTATCTCCTAAGAAACTGCCATCAGACACTCTCCAACGTAACCACAATACAATGACCACACACAGGAAATTTAATGTTGATATGATACAATTGGGTAGTATGCAATTTATATTCAGTGTCTTTCAATTGTCCAAAGACTACCCATTATAGCGATTTATTTTATTCTAAATGTTGGGGTCAATCAGAGATCATGCTTTGGACTTAGCCTCCTTTAATCTAGAATGTTCCAAGCTTTTTTGTTTGTTTTTTATGATATTGAAGTTTTAAATAGTCCAGGTTAATTGTTTTGCAAAACGGCCTTCAATTGGCATTTGTCTGATTGTTGCCTTATGATTAGATTTCAGTTAATATTTTATTCTTTTCTTAGGAATATTACATGGTATAATATTCAAGAGATGCATGGTATACATTTGTTCCATTATTGATGACATTATATTTGTTCATTTAGCTTAGCTTATAAGGTTATATCAGGTTATATCTACCAGATTCCTCCATTGTAATTAGTAAGTAGCATGAGGAATAAAGCTTTATGAATACATAAATATCTTGTCCTCCAAAAAAATTTTACCTCAAAATTTTCTATCTTTTATTGTGTTATCTTATGTACAATCTTTATGTAAAACTTCCTCTTTGCCTATAAATATTTTGAGTTTAACTTGAATCATTATTCAAAGTTTATATATTTTATTTCATTTGGGTTTTAAAAAATTATTCTCTAACAATGTCCTTTCCCACTTTCCTTACTTTCTAGTTCTTCATTTTTTTTTAGTTAAATTGGACCTATTACCTTGTAGAATAATCCTTTCCTTGTGTTGTATTCAACTTGAACTTTTATTTCCTTATTTTTTGTAGACTGGTATTGATGTGTGGAGACCTGGTTAAATTTAATCTCAGATTTTTTTAAGGCAAATACTTTTTTGCATTGCTGAGATCTTCCTATTTGTCTCTTGAAGATAAAATCTCGATTGCTTTTATTTTGTGGTGGTCTAACCAGGAACCGCACAATCCTATCCAGTGAAGATGGGCTCACTGTTTGTGTAGCAAGTGTCATCCCTTTCAGGCTTCATTCACCATCCAAGTAGGGACACATTTTCAAATCATAAGCATCTTACTGTAGCTATAACCATAAAATAAAGAGGAGACTAACAGAAAATGTACCTATGTATGCAAGTTTAAGACTACACGTGGGGAAAATTGAGCATCTAGCCCTGTAAAAGTTGTATTTTTCTTCTCTAGATGGCACTTGAAAGATGGAGAGGATTTTGAAGCAGAGCAGGAAGAATCTTCCCGTTGAGTAGCTATGTAACAACTGACGCGGACTGTTTTTATGTATGCAGATATAATGCAATGTCTTTTTAACAGAATCATTAATTTTCAAAACTTAAGGCGACAATGCTCTTAGTCACCCAACTTTTGCCTGAATATCTCCAATGAAAGGATGCACTTTTCTTTCTGAAAAAGACAGCTCTATTGTTAAATAATTATACTTCAAACAATACAACTTTTCTTACATTCTCTTAAAAGCTCTCACCCTATAAACTTCACATTTAGGTACTACTTACGCTTACTGTGAAAACTTCGATTAAATTCATTTTCACATCTATGTGATGACCTGTAAATGATTGGAAAGCACAGCTCTTGTTCCTCTTGTCTTTTTTGTCCACATATAACCAAACCCTCACCTAGGGACCTGTCTGGTCACAAACTGACACCTACAGTAGCCAGCCTGGTGGCATGAATGTGCAAAAATGGCTGGGCTAAGGTGGAGAATTCATACTTACCTGAGGAAGGTAGGCAGCAGCTTCCCAGCTTACATCGATTGTCGCCAATGGGAAATGTAGGGTTTATGTTGACAGATCTTTTAATTTCCAAGAAAATCTAGATACCTGGTTTGTATGAGGAATGTCCTGATTTCTACATATTTCTGTACATTCTAAACTTCAAAGTACTGTGTAGCTCAGCACTGTCCAAGCCAAACAGAACTCATTTGAACATTCAGATTCTACTTGTCAACTTCCAGTTGTGAATTTTGTTTTAGTCATTCTAACAGTGACAAATATTTAGACTCCTGGTCTTCTCCCATTGGAGGTCTTATACTTTATCCATCACTTTCTTCAAATGTAGTTCATGGAGTTGAAACCAGCTACCTTATGGTACTAAGATTATAAAACTGTCACTTCTATTAATTCAGCATAGGTGTTACTCCCTTTTGCCACATTGTCATTATTACCTCATTTCAGTGTGGTCTACCAGCATAGGCACATTTTTTTACATGGCTTGCTGTTAAGCCGTGCAGTGCCTCTGCAATAGATTTTCTTCCCATTAGTCTAACACTGCATCTGATTTTTAAAATTTACCTGTTCTATGTTATTTTAAAACTTTTACATGACAGCTGTGTGTTTTTCTTTAAATAAATATCTTTAACAGAATAAGAGTTTGTGATGGGTAAAATCTAAATAATTTTTCTGTGTGTAACTTAAAGAGAAAAAGTTGTGTGAATGACAGAAATATGACAAAGATGTTAGTTACATAAATGTATAATTGGGAGGAAGCAATGCTTTCTTTTTCAGCTATTTAAAGAAGTGGAATAAATATTTTCATAGGATAGAAACATGTATAATTTTGTATTTGGCAAGATAGACTGAATCTCAGTCTGATTATCTGATACAAACTATTTCAATATCCATTAAAAAGTCATTCTGTTAATGGCAACAAATGTGCGAATGTTGCTTCCTTTACAAACGATAATATACTACTATAATATTTATTATCTCATTACCCAAGATGGCAAACAGTTTTTGATTTGTATTTAAAAAAATTGTTTCTAATTTAAGATCGTTGCCCCCTGGATGCCAGTGGAAATTTTAAAAAATAAGTGCTTTTATTCTTTTACATGGTTACAATTGATGAATTTCTTTAAAGTCTTCAATACAAATATGATTTTTAAGATGGAATTAATGAAAAAAGTTATCATACATTTAAATATCAATGCTTGATTGATGCACTGCCGCTTTCTAGATTTGTTAGTAATGCTTACTCTTTAATAACAAGTGCATTTAAAAAAAAAAGGAAAAATAGGCAGAAGACATGAAAAGACATTTCTCCAAAGACATATAGATGACCAACAGTCATATAAAATGATGCTCAACATCACTAATCATCAGGGAAATACAAATAAAAACCACCTCGCACCAGTCAGAATGGCTATTATCAAAAACTCAGCAGATAATGTGTTGGCGAGGACAAGGAGAAAAGGGGACTATTCTGGTTAGTGGGACTGCACACTGGTGCAGCCCCCACGAATAACAATATGGTGATTCCTTCAAAAACTAAAAATAGATATACCATTGGACCCAACAATTTCACTGCTGGGTATTTATCCCAAGAAACTGAAAACATTAATTTGAAAAGATACATGCACCTCCATGTACATTGCAGCATTATCTACAGTAGCCAAGATATGAAAATAACCTGGTGTCCATCAATAGGTGAATGCATGAAGAAGATGTAGTATATATTTATATACAAAGGAATACTATACAGCAATTAAAAATGAAACCTTGCCATTTGTGACAACATGGATAGATGTAGAAGGAATCATGCTAAGTGTAATAAACCAGGCAGAGAAAGACAAATGCTGTATTGTTTCACTTATATATGGAATCTAAAACCAAACCAAACCAAACAAACAAAACAAAAACAGACTCATAGAAACAGACACCAAAGGGATGGTTAACAGAAAGGTGGGGGTGAGGAAATGGCTGGAAAGGGGAACATGACTGTAGTCAATAATATTATGACAAGTTTACATGGTGACAGATGATTATCAGAATTGGTGGAGTGATCACATTGTAAGGTATAAAAAGTTGAATTACTATACCTGCAACTAATATAACTAATATAAGAATGTATACCAACTATATTTAAATAAAAATAAATGAAAATTTAAAAAAGAAAGGAAAGGAAAATATGAAGCTTGAGTTCTACATTCTTATTCCATGTTTCAAAGTTCAAATTTATTTTTAATTATTATTATGGCATATTTGGTCACATATATTACTTCAAAGTAAAATCATAACATGCTTTCACGTATTTTCCTTTTCTTTCTTTTCTTAATTTCACTGATGTTTGATATTGGGATTTTGGAGGATGAAAATATGATTATCTGGAATAATAAAAGGTGTGATAATAAAATTGGGCAATTGAAATTCTTTTTAAGTTCTGAAATTTAAATTTTACTGCCATTTGTAACACAACTACAAATACAACAAAAGGAGAAAGGACAGTACTCTGAAAGGAGCATGATCATCGGCCCTAAAATGTTTACTTGAGGAGGAAAAAGTCACATGAATGGTGACTGTCCCTTTACCTTTGTTCTTCTAAGTGTTCTAGCTTTTTCATGAAAACAGTTTTTGTTTATGAAGCTATTTTGTTGTAAATCTAAATTTTAAGTCAATTAGTAGTTATGTTTGTACAAGAAGACTGTAGGTTTTAAAAGTATGTATATAATGTTAAAATTGATATGGATTTATTCCTATTACTTATACATTATCTTAGCTTTAAAATTATATTTTATTGATTATGCTATTACAGTTGTTCCGGTTTTTTCCCCTTTGCTCCCCTCCATCCAGCACCACCTATTCCCTCAGACCATCCCCACACCATTGTTCATGTCTGTGGGTCATGAGTGTAAGTTCTTTGGCTCCTCCATTTCTAACTGTACTTTACATCCCCATGGCTATTCTGTAACTACCTAGTTGTACTTCTTAGTCCCCTCACTTCTTCACCCATTCTCCCACTACCCTCTCCCATCTGGCCACCATTTGGTAACTAACTTCTTTTCTCTTGCTGCTTTTA
The DNA here is from genome assembly GCA_004027475.1 of Anoura caudifer. Classification (NCBI taxonomy): domain Eukaryota; kingdom Metazoa; phylum Chordata; class Mammalia; order Chiroptera; family Phyllostomidae; genus Anoura; species Anoura caudifer. The sequence continues at coordinate 37,068 of PVKU01009330.1, forward strand.
AAAGTCTCTCTTTATATTTAACCTTTGGTATTTTAATTATGATGTGTCTTAGAGTAGGCCTCTTTGCATCCATCTTCTTTGGGACTCTCTGTGCTTCCTTGGACTTGCATGTCTATTTCCTTCACCAAATTAGGGAAGTTTTCTTTCTTTATTTTTACAAATAGATTTCCAATTTCTTGCTCTTTCTCTTCTCCTCCTGGCACCCCTATAATGTGAATGTTGGAACACTTGAAGTTGTCCCAGAGGCTGCTTATACTATCCTCAGTTTTTTGTATTCTTTGTTCTTGTTCTGATTTGTTGTTATTTGTTTCCTTATGTTTCACATCATTGATTTGATTGTCAGCTTCATCCATTCTACTGTTGTTTCTTTGTAAATTGTTCTTTATTTCAGTTGGTGTATCTTTCATTTCTGACTGGACCTTTTTTATGTTACTGAGGTCCTCACTAAGTTCCTTGAGTATCCTTATAAACAGTGTTTTGAACTCTGCATCTGATAAGTTGTTTACCTCCACTTCATTTAGCTCTTTTTCTGGAGTTTTGATCTATTCTTTCATTTGGGCCATGTTTCTTTGTCTCCTCATTTTGGCAGCCTCCCTGTGTTTGTTTTTATGTATAGAGCTGCTTTGACTCTGTGTATTGGTAGTGTAACCTAATGTAGTAGGTGTCCGTCCTGTAGGGTCCAGTGGCACAGCCTTCCCTATCGCTCAAGCTGGGTACTCGAGGTATATATACCCTTCATGGGCTGAGTACACCCTCCTCTTGTAGTTGAGCCTTGGTTTCTATTGGCAGGTCAATGGGAGGAATTTATCCATGCCAGTCAGCTGCAAGGACTTGCTGTAACCACTGACCACAAACCTCCTCCCTCCATGGAGGATCAGCTGTGCAGGGGCTGGGTGGTGGTGTTTTAACATGGTCTGCAGCTGTCCACTGGGTGCCTGGCCCTGGGGTTTCCCTGGTGGTGCAGGCCAAGGTCAGCACCCACCTTTTTTTTTTTTTTTTTGCCCAGGTTAGCCTACCCGAGCTATAAAGCAATCTGAGATGGCTGCTACTTATGCTGGGCTTAGAGATCGCTATGCAAAGACAAAATGTGAATCTAGGCTGGCTGCTGCTAGTGCCAGACCCGTGGCTCACTGAGGCCAGATGTTCCTTACAAAAAGATTTAGGAAGTTGTTCAGCATGAGCCAAGACCAGACATTTATATGGAAGAGCAGCCTGGGTGGGCCGATAAATTGGGTGTGATGGTGAACCCTGGTGAACTCCAAGGTGGGTCAATGTTAGCCAGGTTGATGGAGTCTCAGTTATGGCACCACCTTGCTGGCTCTGTGGGGGAAGGGTTTAGAAAAGGGACAATGGCCTCTGCTTGCCTTGATGCCAGACACTTCAGTTTCTCCCTGTGTGCCACTGGTGCCTTTCAAGCTGCTACCTTGGTGCTGGAGCTCAGATGGAGTGAGTCTGAGTAGGTGAGTCCTTGTGTGGGTTCTTTAAGCGGATCTGCTTGCAGCTCCAGAAGTTTCTCCCACTGACTCTAACCCCATTGGTTTTTGCAGCCAGAAGTTGTGGGGACTTACCTTCTCGGCAGTTTACACTGCCTGGGCTTGGGAGCCTGGCGTGGGGCTGGAGCTCCTCGCTCCCAGATAGCCCTCCCAAATTTTTATCTACCATATGTGGGTGTCCGACCAGCCCATTCCACATTGGCGCCCCTCCTACCAGTCTGGATGGATGTGGTTTCTTTAAGTCCATAGTTGTCAGGCCTCTATTCAACTCGACTTCTGATGGTTGTGAGTGATGGTTGTTCTGTATTTTAGTTGTAATTTTGATGTGGTTGTGAGCGGAGACAAGACCTGCCTGCCTGTGCTGCCATCTGGACCGGCAGTCAGGTTTTTCTAAAAATTGCTAATGGGAAAGTGCTAACTGAATAGACTTTGCTACTGTGTGAGCAGAACAAGGTCTGCCTATGGGCATTGCTAGTCCATCTTCCTACACGTAATTCACTTTCAGTCTTTCTACCCCACTACATTGAAGTACTTTGTTGATTAAAATTGAAAACTGTTAACGACATAATGAATTCAAATGCCAACTCCAAGTATCAAGATCATAGGCAACATTTAAAAATCTTGATTTCTAAGCATTAATTTTAAGACAAATTCATTGGTCTCATTTAAATTTAAAAAACATAGGGAGTAGATTGTCTACTGCTCAAATTAAAGAAATTTTTTTTTTCTGGAGAACTGTTTAATGGCATTTTGCTGGAGGAGGTACACAAACTAGAGAATGCCAACAATTCCAACACATCCCAATGGCCGTGTTATTACAAAATGACTGAAAAGTTCCGAATGTTTCCATTTACTTGCAGTCAGCAATGTTTGTGTGGGTTGGTAAATTTCCATAAGCCTCCAAGTATAATGATCCAGATCTCTGAAATTTGAGCCACTGGCTGAGTATGCATCCAGACAGAGGAGAAAACAATGGCAGAATCCCCACCACGTTCTTTAGTTCAGTGCTACTCACGGTGCAGGCTGTGGAGCAGTCCACCCCAAGAGAAGATCAGAAGCGTGTGAGCGACTGGAAACTTTTAGAGCACGTTGACAAGGCTGCTGTTTTTAAGCCCATGATCAGTGGGCTCATCTGTTAAATCTAATCATAAGTAATTGAGCTTAGTTTCTGTGTATCTCCCTTTATATTTTCACTTCATTTTTGAAATTTATTTTATTGCACCTCACAAATTAATGTGGTGCAATGGACAGGAAATAAAAGGAAAACAAAATGAAAAGATTTTTCACCATGATCTGATAAAGACTGATCTAAATGTTAACCTCCTGGGGCCCTGAGTTTTCTGTTAAACTCTTTCAGAATCCACTGTGGAAGGATCAAGGGGTAATACTGAAATACTGGATGCCTGGCTTCACAGGTGTCAGCACTATGTAAAAATACTAGTTAGGAATTTTTTAATTCACCCTTTCTTCCCATATTTGTTAAGGTATATTACTTTAGGAAAGAGGATGGAAAGTGAAATCTGGAACCATATTGAGCTAGGTTCAATTTTTCATTCTTCATGGTCAATTCTTCATGGTCATTTTTCAATTCTAGGTCATGTGCTTCATTGCTGGGGCTCAGCTGTACTATCTCTGTAATGTCAGTGGTCTCCCCGGCAGAGTTGCTGTGAGGACCAAGAGGGGTAAGGTTATGCTGAGTACCTGAGGCATCATAGGTGCTCAACAAAGACAGAAAGCTTGCCTTTTCCCTGTCTTTCTCCTCTGAACAGAACATATAAAGCTCAGAGTTTTAAATGCATGGCTGAATCTGGCTCAGGTAACCCTGATCAACAGTTTTGACAAATGTATATTGATCTCTTAATAACATCTTTTTGGGGGAGAACTGTATATTTTTTGCTTTTGTAAAACTTTTTATGAGCACAGATTGCTATGAATACATGCTTTGTAGAACATTTTACAATCAAAGGAAAGACAGAAATCGGTTAGGTATTTTTCTCTACCTGCTGATCCCTACAGGAGAGTTGTGACAATGGACAATGGGATAATATCATAAGCCATTATTATTATCTCTATCAATGAAATGATATATAATAATCATGGGGTAAGCTGAGTGTTAATAATGCAGTCATCCTGTATAATTTATAAAAGTAACATATGGTGATGCACCACTTCCTACTGTTTTACATTTATTTATAGCTCAGTTATCTGTTGTTATTGTTAAAGAGGTTGTTTTGAGATTGAACAGTAACTGAGCTAAGCTGATGGTAAAAAAAAATCCGTAAAAATGCTTTCTGCTTATTTCGTTATGTGTTTCATTGCAACCCAAATCTCTATGATTTGCACAAGTAGTTTGTGTTTGGTTTATAGATTAAATACAACATTTACTTCTATTTTCTATTTGCATATAGAAAAGTTTTTATATCTGGTGCCATTAGTAACATGATTGCATTGTTAGATCTAGTCAAGGAATAAATTAGGCTTGTTTGAGAACGTTTCTTGTCTGCCGCTAAAATACTATTTGTGAAATTATTATGGTGGGTAATGACCACAAAAGTGTTAATGCCCTCACAATGTACCTCACTTACTTCCTCAGTGACTCATTGGAAATCCAAATAGTCATATTTTCAATTTTTCCCTTGAATTCCCTTTAGTTTGAACACTATAATAAATACTAGTTTTTCTTTAGTTTTTGGAGTATGTGTGTTCATGTGTGTGATGCAATTAGGTTGCATACTTTTTAATAGTAGTTTAATGACAGTTACTTGGAGAGTTAGAGAATTGGTTTTGTTTTTCCTGATTTGCCTTTGTTTGTGGTTATTTGATATTCTATCAACTTATTTGCTTTTAAAGCAAAAACAACTAATAGCACAGGGTTTGAATGATGTGGGAAGATACTGGATAAATATTTCTGTGAAGAACAATTTGGCAGACTGAAAATGATCCAAACTAAATACTGGTGTCCTACATTCATAGTACTGTTAGAAAATTACTCTTCATAGTAATATATTGTGCTGTTTTGCCTTCTATACAAGTTGACTACAGGGGATGCAACCAAGTTTGCTACAAAATGACACATCATTGAATATACTACTGTCTGAGCAGAAAAGAAAAATGCCTTAGTGAGGCATCACGGTTTTAACAATACTAGCTAATGAATGACAACATTACTATTCTTTACATTAAAATACATTTAATAATTTTGTGTTGTGGAAGTATTTCATATATTAGGTAAATGATCTATAAAACCCTTAAAGTTTATATAGCATCCCCCAAAGCATAAGGGGGTTTTGTTAAATAAGGAACAGCATCAGCGATCCATGCACGTTATTAAAATAAATAAATAAATAAGCAAATTAGTTAAATTTTGTAAGGCATTTAAAAAATATATGTTATTTATTTAAGCTATGTTCTGCCAGAAGCAAAGGAGTGGTCATCATTTGATACAAATAAAGGACATTTAAAGTCCCACACACTTTTTTGGTCCATGTGCAGAGCAGTGGCCAAACCAGAGCTGCGGCCTACGGCGCCATGGTAGTGGTCCACCTTCTCTTTAGTCATCGTCATAGCCAGTTGGAAACCAATTCACCTGAAGTTTATCGCGTACAGCGTGTGTGTTTACCCTCTCCCCGGGGAAAGGGCTTGGGCCTGAAGTGGAAATAGGAGAAGGCAATAAACTTGGGTCTCATGCTCTTCTCTCTGTGACCTCGGGAAGGCGCTTAGCAAACTTCCACCAGGGGAGATGTGCCTGAGTCGGCGAGAGCCTTCCACCTCACCCTGGGGGCCGATCATCATAAGTCAAACCAGCTGTGGCTAGGCCCAGACTAGCAGCCTAGAAATTCAGGCTGGCTGCGCTGCTACCACTTTTGACCTAGGCAGCCACAGTGTTGCTTAAGGCATTTTTTAAAAACTAATAAATAATATCTAATTTTTTAGAGCAGTTTTAGATTCACAAGAAAATTAAGCTGAAAGTACAGAGAGTTCCTATAAATCCCCTCTCCCCCACTGAATACCCACAACCTATCCCACTATGAATATCCTGTACCACAGCGGTGCATTTATTACAATCACTGAACTACATTGATGCAGCGTTCAGTGTTCACAGTTTACATTAAGGTGTTGTACATTCTGTAGATTTGGGCAAAGGTATAATAACATGTATTCACCATCATAGTATCATAGAGGATAGTTTCTGTGCCCTAAAAATCCTCTGTGCTCTGTCTATTCACTCCTCCCTCCCCCTCAACCCTTGACAACAACCGATTCTTTTCCTGTCTTCATAATCTTGCCTTTTCCAGAATGTTATACAGCTGGAATTGTATAGTATGCCGCATTTTTATATTAGTTCCTTTCATTAAGTAAGATGCGTTTAGGTTTCCATTTTTTTCATGGCTTGGTAGCTTATTATTTTTAGTGCTGCATAATATTCCATTGTCTGGATGAACTACCATTTATCTATCCACTCACCAACTGAAAGGCACCTTGGTTGCTTCCAAGTTTTAGCAAAAATGAATAAAGTTGCTATAAACATCTGTGAAAAGGGCTTTGTGTGGATATAAGTTTTGAATTCCTTTGACTGAGGAGTACAACTGCTAGATTGTTATGTTAAAAGTATGTTTAATTTTGTATGAAACTGCCAAACTGTCTTCCAAAGTGGCTGTACCATTTTGTATTTCCATATTATCAAATTAGAGTTCCTGTTGTTCCACATCATCACTAACATTTGGTGTTGTCAGTGTTTTTGCTTTCGGCCCTAATAGGCATGTGGTGGTACCGTTTTAACGCTTAAGGCATTTTCAAAATAATATTCTCAAAAGTTAAGACTTCCATAGGAGAATGAACATCTGCTGAAAGATTCCTAAGTCCAGAAAAGAAAGTCTTACAATAAGATTTAATCATTGTAAAGGAAATTGCCCTAACTAGAGTGGTTAAAAAATTAGTAGGAGAAAAGGAGACTGAAAAGTCTCACAACTTATTATTATTAACCTAACTTCTTTTCCAATGCTCAGTCTTAGAAAAAGAGACATTTATTTTTATTTTTAAAAATATTTTATTGTTGTTCAATTACTCTTGTCTGCATTTCCCTCCACCACTCCCCCCTACCCCAGCGAAACCCACCTCCCTCCCTGGCTTCCACCCCACCCCTTGGTTTTGTCCATGTGTCCTTTATAGTTGTTCCTGAAGACCCTTCCCCCCATTATGCCCTCCCACCTCCCCTCTGGTTACTGTAATATTGTTCTTAATTTCAATGTCTCTGTTTATATTTTGCTTGTTTTTTTCTTTTGTTGATTTGGCTCCAGTTAAACCTGAGATCATGTGGTATTTGTCCCTTGCCTCCTGGCTTATTTTACTTAGCATAATACTCTTTTGACTTTCATTTTTCTGGTTGTGGCCATTGGTTACCTAAATGTATTTGTCAAAAATTCCACCATAGACAATGACTATGCAGAGAATAAACTCATGGAGGGCAAGAGGTTTGGAAATAACACCTTATGGAAATACTTCTAGTGTCCATTGAGCTATATTTTATCTTTTTTTAAAAGATGATTGCAACCCCATTGAGATGATAATTTAGCAATGGAATTTTACAAATGCTAATTAGCTAACTGGACTATTTATGAATATGACATGCATGATAGCTACTATTTAATTGCTATAGGTTTGAGTTCAAAAGTACTACACATAAAGACAAATATGCAAATTATAGTAACACTATTGTCATTTTATACCTCATAGTCTTATTAAAGAAACTTGCCATGGGGAATCAAAGTGTTAACACAGGAATTAAAAAACATGTAAGATAGCTTTTTAATCAAACAACACATGCTTATTAATTATTTAGTCCTTTGGCTAGAAGCAAAACAAGGAAACTAACATCCTGGACTTTTCATTTGAGAAGAAGGTACATACTGGGTTAACAAAATGCAATTACATTTATAGCTATAAAATTATTTCAACAGGGCCATTAAATGCCCTCATAATATAACAGGTAAAATTTAGTGCTAGCCAAAGCTTATTTTGTGATAATCACATGGGAGCATTTTTCCTAAATTCTAATTTCAATAGATATTTGTTCAACTTATCAGAATTTCCCATTATTGTGTTTTTAAGTAAGGCATTAAGTTATTACTCAAACACAATGGTGTCTGAATTTTATGTATTACAAACTGAGTAAGCAAACAGAAACCAAATTATATCTCATTCTAGTGAAAATGACAGCAACATTTTTTCACTGATAGCATCCTACAGGAGGTCCAAGCTGATTTGCACTCTGCTCTCCATTTGTATAGTTAATTAATCCAAAAGAAATATTTATTAATTTGATTTTTAAAAGTCTGCTTAACTTTAAAATTTTAAGTCTCCTCTTAACATTGCATTACTTACCAGACAAAAGCAAAAGATTTTGATGTAGGACCGAAAATATATTAATAAGAACATGTTCTTCCAGTTGTGGGATAAAACCCTATAGTTCTTTTCTCTCTCTCTTATTCTCTTTATCTCCTTTTCTCTTTATAAATATATAAGGGATAGTGTAGTGTAGTAGAAAGGAAATTAAATTGGATGTCCCATTAGTTTTTTATTGTATGTTTAGTGCCACAAATGTAGTTATTTAAAATAACACAAATTTATTTTCTTACATTTCTGTAGGTCAGAAGTCCAAAGTGGGTCTTACTGGGCTAAAGTCAAGGTGCTGGCAGGGTTGCTTTTCTTTCTAGAGGCTCTAGGGAAAAATCTGTGTTTTTTACTTTTTATTTTTTCTTAAAATTTTTATTTATTTATTTTTAGAGGGGAAGGGAGGGAGAAAGAGAAGAGAAAAACATCAAGGTGTGGTTGCCTCTTGTGTGCCCCCTACTGGGGGCCTGGCCTGCAACCCAGGCCTGTGCCCTGACTGGGAATTGAACCGGCGACCTTTTGGGTTCACAGGCCAGCACTCAATTCACTGAGCCACACCAGCCAGGGCTGTTTTCTTGACTTTTTAAATACTGTTAAAATGAAAATATAAAAATAAGAGAAGTATTTGAATAATAGTTTAATATCATGTCTTAAAATTATATTTCCAAAAGTCATAATTGGATAAGAGTTAATGTGATTCAGAGGCTAACCATTTGTATTATGGTTTCAAATTCAAAATCTTTTAAGATTAAATGCCTTAATAAAGGTTAAAAGACAGGTTCTATCTCACGTAATTGGTACGAGATAGAGACTCAATGTCTCTACTGAACAATTCTCTTCCTGGAATCTGAAATCCGGTAATGAAAGTCCCATGTTGTTTGCATTCTCTGTAGATGTTGACCTGAAAAGTCACGTGTAAGGACAGCATTGCTGCGGTAGGAACCCTGCGATTTTTATAAAGTTTCAGGCAGCAGTTTCCTGATATCGGCAATAGATTCAGTAGATTCAACAGCGAGAAGAGCAAGTGACGCTCCTGAAGTCCTATGACCTCAACAGAATGTGAAAGTAATGAATGCATTCCTTGGGAGAGGTGGTGTGGGTGAAGCAGCTGATATTTACAATTTGTCTGACAGTTCTCAATAATAGAAAATTACACAGATGCAGTATCTAAATGCAATTAATTTTCTGTTTGTCAAATATAGTAAATATAATGAGTTCTATGTAAGTGACAGTTTGTACATAGATTTGATACAGATGGTTCACGCTGTGTTACATTTTGGTGAATCATATCAATCACTCTAATGCTCTAGAATTTTTAAGATTTGCAAACATGTCATTTTAAAAATGACAGAAAGGTAGTATAGAATGATGGTTAAAAAACTGACCCTGGAATTGTATCGTCTTGTTTGAAACCTAATTCAATCCAGCACTCATTGATAGGTTATTTCACCTGTCTGCACAATGGGCAAAATAATAGTTTAGCAGATAGCCTGCGATTGTTAAATATTCAAAACTATTAACTGCTGTGACTCTATGTAAGTTGACTTTATTGTAGATGTTTTTAGAGTTATATGCACTCAAATTCATGCTCAAGAAAAAATATTCATACACTTTTCTTGCAATAAATGAAGTCCAAAAAAGTAGATTTTATGTCCTTGTTTTAAACCAACATCAACTTCTAGTCTTAAAGCTTACAGAAAAAAATAGTCATATTTTGTTAATTGAAAATTTTATGTAAAAATATTCAAAGATGTCAGCAAAGAGACTTAAGGTATTTTACATTTTTGTTAACTATGTGCATTGAAAATTTCATTTTGTTAAACTTTTACTTTTATGTTGCATTTAGCTTTCATTTTTATGGAATGAAAATTTAAAGAAATATTTGCTTCTGTAAATGGACTTCAAGTAGTGCTGTGTGTATATTTTTTCTGAGGCCAGGCATAAATATATTTAACACCCAACACTGTATCCAGGTAGGAGGTATGATTCACAGTTTCTAGTGTGAAAACTTATCCAAGTGGATGTCCATTGCCAATTCATCACAGGCTGTCAGTGAAAGGAGTCATGTGATAGTAGGGATTAGACATCAATATTTAGGTACTTCATCAGAATATTAAGATTTGTAGTGGAGAAATGGGTCATTTTAGTGTGTCTTATTCTCAGTTATCAAATTAGGTACTTGGATATTATCTTCTCTACACATCCTTTGCATGTCTTTTTGATCAGGCCATAAATCTCACTCTCTTATCTATTACTAATATTGAGTTTCTTTTATTGTTTTGTCAGTTTACGCTTTATTCATCTTCTTAATATGATGATTCTATAAAGGCACATATGATTAATTCCATTGTTGTTAAAGAGTTATTTTCTTTAAACATAGGGTAAATTTGCATTTAGGGGAGGATAAAATTGCAGAGGTAAGGGAATACAGTTTTTACAGGGAGCTCTGTTCTCTTCTTCTGCTTCTTCTTCTTCTTCTTCTTCTTCTTCTTCTTCTTCTTCTTCTTCAGCTCTTTTGGTATGTGATAACCTTGAATTAGGCTGGGCTTCTCAGATTCTGCTCCCCATATGATATATAGCAGTGGGGCTTAATGTTCAGATGAAGAAAAATGAATGAAATAAAGAACGTGGGAGAGAAACTATGACAGAAATTCTTCCTCCTTATTATTAGTAAGCCATTTCACAGTTGTACCCATTGAAACACCAGAGAGAAAGGGCACATTATGGAGTTATCATGACACCTCATGGGGTTACCTATGAGTTTTTATTGTAGGTTGCAAGAGCACATAGCATGCTTTATCTTAGAGCATAGCTATTATTTCTTGTCTTCGTAGGGTACAAAATGTTGCTTTTATCTGTCATGGTACATCTTAAAATCTGAGCTGGGGGAAGAAAATATATTTTCTGAATTGTTCATCCTCCTAATGAAATTGTGGCTATAAACTTAAAGTTTATGTTGTCATTATTGGTCATTTTTAGTGACAAATGAAACCTTTCTATGGAAAATCAATGGTGTTTTGGGTCTAACCAGAGAATGTAATTGCAGAATACTGAGACTGGAACAGGTGTCTTGTACTTTATGTTGATTATTGTAAAATCAAAGTTGGATTAATTATGCACTTTCAGATGAAAACATTCTTGATGTATGAGACTTCTAAAAGGCTTGCTTTCTGATATTTATTTTTATGAATATTGTCCACTTTTAAACTCATTTAACTCATGAAATGAAATTCAGCCCAAATTTTTGTCATGCTTAGCTTACCATGTCAGGTTTCACCTTATCTGCAGTGATGTTTTCAGATATTAATCAGGACTACTTGACCTATGTCAAAATGTGGTATCTCACAAATAATATTCTGTCCACATAAAAATTGAAGGCTGGCTCAGTTTATGGTTCATTTCCCCTGATTCTTCTGAATAACCCCTAGATCATTTCAGACAAACCTAATTATTATCTGTTGTATGTACTTTTCACAAGCTGTGGGTTCTTTCTTTAGCTCCTGAACACTTTTCTTAATTTATTCAATTATGCCCTCAAATGTACACTATATAAGTCAGACAACATACAGCACTTACATTCAACGATGCTAATATATTGACATTTATAAAATTTTAATAAGGAATTTCTGGTGTAAAGCTGGATTTATCACATGCTTTCTGTTTGTTTATTTGTTTTGATGTATTTTCATCATAGCTAGGCTGACCACATATTTCTTGTCCACAAAAGAATACTTTGGATTGAAAGGGGAAGCTATGAATAATTATGTCAGGTCAATAGACACAGGTTGGACCCGTCCTGGGAAAACCATATCCCATGGACCAAATCCGGGCCAGCACCTGCTTTTGAATAGCTCAGACTAAGAATAATTTTTATATTTTTTCAATGGTTGGAATAAATCAAGAGAACAGTTTCTCATGATGTGATAATTATATAAAGTAATTTGAGTGTTCATAAATAAAGTTTTATTGGCACACAGTCACATCAAATCATTTATAAATGGTTCTATGGTTGTTTTCATACTGCAATGGCAGTTGTATGGCTACGACTCATCATATTGCCTAGAATATTGACAGTTTGAGTCTTTAGAAAACAGGTACACTGATCCCTAAACCTAGCTCAATTTAGAGAATTCATTTCAATGGGACAGGATCCTTGTTTTCTCATAGTGCCCATGAAATGGCATATCTACAAATAATACTTATGTGTGTTACTATATATAACAATGCTGATGTTGATGATGATGTTTCTGGTGATATGAGGGGGGACCAAAACCCCCCCAGAATATATTTATGAAAAATCGTATATTTATTCTTACATGTTTTAGCTTCAGTCGCCTTCAAAATACTCTCCATTTGATGCAATACACCTAATCAAGACTTTTTTTCACTGCTCAAAATGGTTTTTGAACTCATTGATTTTGATACCTTTTAGTGCTTCTGCCATTTTTTGTTTCTCCTCTTCTACATTGGCAAAATACATCATCAGGGAAACAAAAGAGAAAAAAGTAACTCAGCTGCGAGACTAGGTAAATAGGGAGGTTGAGGCACGGGGGTCATGCTTTTGGTCAAAAACTGCTGAACACTCAGTATGGTGAGCTGGTGCACTTGTAAATCACCCACCATGAAATGGGAAAATGCAATGAAGGAATCTTCAAAAAATTCACTGAAACTGAATGCAGCCTCTCACAACAACGTCAGCTGATAGAGATGGGTTCGTAGAACACTCACCTAGCAGGGGAAACCTGTAGTACAAGGGGCCTGCCCTCCAGAAGATAATTCCAGTTTTTGGGGGGTCCTCCTTCATATATTTACCCACTCTGTAGTTTCCTATTGACTAAACTCTTATAGGCCACATTTTTAGCTCTGTCATAAAGTCTGCGGGAAGTTCTTTACTACTTCAATGATATACTTTTACATGTAATTACTTACGTTGTTAATTTTGATATGAATTAAAAATAAGTTTTTCTTCAAGAACCAAACTGCTTCCATTTTCTCTGACAAAAATTAGTAGGCAACCTTGAAAGCAGTTTTGAGTTTTTGTCTAAATGCTTTTAAAAGTGTGGGGGAGGGTGATATTTTAAAGTAACCTCATATTGTCTCTTTGGTAGTGAATCAAAGGAGTTACAGGAATTCAATCTCATTGTGCAATAGGCCAGATAAATTCTTTTTTAAAGTGAGTCATTTCTTTGTTGGGTGATTAAAAAACCATGTGCCCTCATAAAAGTTGGCACAATTGGGGTATGTGTAACACTCTTGCCTGCAAAGCTAAGCTGAGCTGTGTCTTTTTTTAAATTATATTCTATTGATTATGCTATTACAGTTGTCCCATTTTCCCCCTTCATTCCCCTCCACCCTGCACACCCCCTCCCACCCACATTCCCCCCTTTAGTTCATGCCCATGTGTCATAAGTTCTTTAGCTTCTACATTTCCCACACTATTCTTGCCTTCCCCCTATTTTCTACCCACTGTCTGTGCTACTTGTTCTATGTACCTTGTCCCCCTCTCTCCTCTTCCCACTCCCCTATTGCTAACCCTCCATGTGATCTCCATTTCTGTGTTTCTGCTCCTGTTGTAGTGGTTTGCTTAGTTGGCTTTTGTTTTAGGTCTGGTTGTTAATACCTGTGAATTTGCTGACTTTTTACTGTTCATATTTTTTATCTTCTTTTTCTTAGATAAGTCCCTTTAACATTTTATATAATAAGGGCTTGGTGATGATGAACTCCTTTAACTTGACCTGTGTCTTATTGAGACTCTTTGCCACCTTTAGGGTTAGGCTGGCTTTGTCAGTAAGCACATGTAGAATACTTAAAAGAGCTACACAAAATACAAAAATCATGTAGATCTAGAAATTAAGTTAATTGGAATTTAAATTATCAATAGGATAACAACAGATATATTGTCCTTGTACTTTTTGTTTACCGATTAGATGTCCAAATGTTGACTTTTGTGAAATGTGGCACAGTTAGCAAACAGCAGCCAGGATAATAAGCTGGATACCTGTTTCAAATGAGGTCTGAATTAGTATTCTCTTGGCACCAAAAATGTGCCATTCATATCTTCTCTTGTGTAACACTAATTACATATAATAATGCTAGATTTTAGTTTTAAAAAGAGTCCTTCATGTATGGAGTACTGTAAAACTATTCAGTTCATATGTCAATGCTAATTAAAACCTATCTAGAATTCATTAAAGTCTGGATCCACTGTTTCACATCCCTTACAGCAGTGCACCTTACATGAAAAACACTGCACTCTCCATTTTTCCATTTTTAGTTTTTGTTGTCTAATTGACAGAAACCATCATTTGGAGGGAAAGATTAAAAATGGAATGAATGCTACACAGTCTTTGTGTAATTCTCTAAAGCTTTTCTATGCCATAATCAAGGTAAAGAAAAAAAATGCTATTGCAAATGTTCTGAGCGGACAGAACTATATATTTGGAATCATTAAGTTTGTGGTGACTGGTGAAAATAAAATGTATAATGAGGATAAAATAAAATGGGTGATAGAATCTAAGCTTTAATGACTTAAAAGGAATAAAAAACCAAACCTAACTCCAGTTCCTAAGTCCATGCTAGTCGAAGGGAAATACAGCTCATTACTTTAAAAAATTAGCAAGAAAAATTACTAAATAAGGTGCTTTAAGAGTTTATCCAATTTGTAGTGTGGTGATGGAAATTTGTTGAAGAGGTTCTAGTAGACATTATAAATATGTATGTTAAAGAATATTGAGTCCTTTGCTATTCAGAGAAAATCAAACAAAAAATGTGATAGTCTGAGTAATTAAGAACATATATGTTTTCCAGGAGGGCAGAAATGTGACAAGCACTGTGTCTTTACATCAGTACAAAAGTAGTAGTTGTCCTCGAGTTTCAGAAGAAAACTTCTAGAAGATGTCCATAGACAAAAGCCTGACTCCTATGGATATGTCTTAGTTCATTCAGGCAAATTACCATAGACTGGATCTTAAACAAAAAAAAAATCTATATTTTTACAGTTCCAGAGACTGGGAAGTCTGACAACTATCAAGTTGTTGACGGAGTCACTATCTGATGAGAACTGCTTCTTGGTTCATAGATGGCAGTCTTCTTGCTGTGTCCTCATGTGTTGGCAAGGGCGAGAGAGTTAGCTGTCTGTGGTCTCTTTTACAAGGCTCTCATCTCATTCATGAGGCTTCTGCCTAAGGATAGTCACCTCCTAATACCATCACATTGGGAATTAAAGATTTCAACATTTGAATTTGGGAAACACAAACTTTCATTACATACCAGAGTGATAACCCTGAAAGTGTTTCACAATGAAACCATTGCCTTAGCTTTGCATGAGTTATTTATTAGAGATTAAAACTAATGCTAAAGAGGTTAAAATAATAATTAGAGGCTAAAACTAGAGGTAATAGTCTAATTAATTATTCCTTTAAGAGATTTGTCCTGAGAAGCCTCCATCAAAATTTTTTACGATGTTTAAGCTAGTGATATTTTAGTTTCTACTCCTGGTTCTGTCTTTAGCCATAAGGAATAAATTATTTGTATGTGTAATCTCCTAGTAAGCTCACATTTTTCCCTGTCTTGAATACTCTTCACAGTTGATATACTGCAGAGAATAAGTAGCATAGATGGTACGTAGAAAATAGACAGGGGGAGGCCAAGAATAATATGGGAAATGTAGAAGCTAAGAACTTATGACACATGGGCATGAACTAAAGGGGGGGAATGTGGGTGGGAGAGGGGGTGTGCAGGGTGGAGGGGAATGATGGGGGAGAAATGAGACAACTGTAATAGCATAATTAATAAAATATATTTTAAAAAATAAATACTACTGGGACCTGGAATTTGTTTTGCTTTAATGGGAGAAACTATTTTGGAACTTGATGCAATGAACAACAACACCCTAAACTTCTGTTTGCATCCTAGGATTGCTCCTGGGACTTCTGCATGAAAAGAATCCACACACTAGTCATTCATATACAAATTAAAAACATAACTCAATCATTTTGTACTTTCACCAAAGAAAAACTCAAATTGTCTTAGGAAACATGTTTCTTCTGATGCTTAAACATTTCATTAGGACACATAGTTGATCTCAGTGATATTGTCAATTTTAGTTAATTTCTTTAAAGTTTATAAGAATGTGTTCAGATCTTTGTCTACTTCCCTGAGTCTTGACACCCCCCCCGGTATGGGTATGTAACAGTGCAAACTGCCGTTCATGAGCTAAAAGAGAAGCATGAGCAAAGGACATAGTTCTAAACTCATGTCAAAAAAGTAGACCTGAATGAATTTTGTTTTTCTTCAAATGATACTATTTGTTGCTTATTTTTCACTTTTGGAAACAAAGCTTCTAATATTAGAGCAAGAGTTCTCAGAAAAAGGAATTATCATAGCCATTATATATTTCATAAAAGTTCTGAAACTTTTTTGTCATGATCATCGTCTCTATCACATAACCTGAAAACAAGACAAAGTAAAAGTCCGCTCTCCAGACAGTAACAATTCTTCAGAATTAATAGTTATGGCATCAATTGGCTGCTGACCAAACTGGTTTTCCTTTCTGCTGAATCCACACTAGACATCATTTCCAAGTCTTTCTTCAAGGTGGGCATGGTCATGTGACTGATGTCGGGCTCACCAGCCTGTAGATTGTGAGTAGGAGTGGTGTATCCTACATCGAGCCTGGCTCAAAAATTAAAGTGAACAAAGTACAGGAATTCTGGAGTTGAAAGGGATGGAAAATGACTGTCACTACACTTCTAAAACTGGGAATAAAATTTAAATAGCTTTGGAGAATCCAGTGGCCTATGACAAATATCAGGTCAAGGGTGCAGCACTCTTCCTGAAGCAGGAATCAGATTCCAAAGCCCCTACAGCCCCAAAGGCGGTCCTGATCTCCCACATCGACTTCAGGTGTGGTGATAGAGACCACAGGTGTTTCCACAGAGTGAAGGAAGTGTCCAGGGAGAAAAATGGATAAGGAATACGTTCTCAGAAATTGAACTCAGGGGCTAGTGAAGAAATATCTCCCGCCTCATGTGTAAGGATCCTCTAAAATGTCCGCCTTGCAGGATTTCATAAATCCTTACCAGAGTTGCTTCATACTTTTTTTTTTTTCTGAAGGAAGCTTTTATTGTAGTTATTTTTTACGACCTTTGTAAATAGGGTATGTGTATGTTTTGAAAGTAAAGAATGAAAATATATTGATGTCTACTCACAGGGTTATCAATTCAAAAGGATCCACATTTAGATTTAGTGGAGAAATTTCCATCACCAGAAGATACTGAACTTCTAGTTAGATACAGTGACTGCACAGGACTTTAGGGAAGTGAAAGAATGAGTTCTACGTGTGAGAACAAAATTAAAGTGAGCATTTAGTGACTACAAGAAAAGACAGTAGCAGAAACTGACTAAATTTAACAAAAATCATTTCCTCTTTCTCTTTGGTACATGTTTTCTAACCTTCCTTGACATGTTTTGGGACTGGAAGTCCGCATGCCGGCCAATGAATGTATATATGGTATATGCCATGTCTAAGCCTAGCTCATAAAAATTTCCCAGATGTTTTCCTATTCTTTCTCTTCCTTTGCCTTACAGTTGGTATTGAACGCCTGAGTTGACCATAGAAGCCATGTTTTGAAGATGACAGAGGCTTTGTCAGCTTTGGTCCTTGAATACCTGTATGGAGGAAAGTACCCCTCACCTCAACCATGCTGGGGTTTAGCTTTTGTACAGATGAGAAATAAATTTCAATTGAAATAAGCCACCGAGATTTCAGCATCTATCTATCACATAAGTTTGGCTACCTAAAAAAATACTAGTCAAAATATATAGCTTTTAAAACTCTCACTGAAAATAGTTTTTTTTTTTAAGGTTAAGGAATCCAACATGGCATATTGCTGATTTAATTGAAACTGAGATTGTAAAAGTTTGCGTTATGTTATCATCTCAGCAACTAAACAACTGTTCTGTTTTCAATAGCATCACTTTTATAGGCATGGAAGTCCAAGAGAGTCATTTTTAAATATTCCAATGAAAACATTTTGTATGACTCTTTTGGAAGAAAATAGAACATGAAGTCGCAAAAATCACAATGTTACATACAGCATCGACCATTTGTGTATTAGCAAGTTCTTCAGTAGAGTGAATAATCCCAATTAGAAACATCAAGACAGATAAAATAAGTCTGTGACCAAGGTTAAAATTGTCTTTGTTTTAGGGAAAATAGAAGAAAAATTAGGAAACGCATTCTTTCCTGGCAAAATGCTGGCATCCATTAAACTCAGCTACAGAACTGCCACCATCTCAAAAATGCAGCTGGAATTCTAATCTAAGAAGAAATCAGTGGAGATTTTGAGAGAGGGATCCATGCCTTGATTTGTTGCTCCTTTCCTCCTCCTGGTTGAAAGGGCCTGTGATTTGGCAAGATTCACACTGCCTATTTAGTAATTTCCTCAGAACACAGGTGAGGAAATACTCAGTATTGATATTGATTTCTGTAATCCTGAATCCCTATGTTGTATATTATTCATTTATTTAACTACTATTATGTGTCAGATACAGCTTCTAAATATTAAAGATATAACAATGAACAAAATATTTTAAAAAATCTCTACTGTTGCTCTGGCTGGTGTAGCTCAGTGGATTGAGCACTGGCCTGTGAACTAAATGATCGCAGGTTTGATACCCAGTCAGGCCACATGCCTGGATTGTGGGCCAGGTCCCCAGTAGGGGGCAGTCAAGAGGCAACCACACATTGATGTTTCTCTCCCTTTCTTTCTCCCTCCCTTCCCCTCGGTCTAAAAATAAATAAAATCTAAAAAATAAAAACTCTACTATCATGGAACATATTCTGATGAGAAAGACAGAAATTATAAATGATAAATGGCTAAATAACAATGTTAGTGAAAAATGCTAATGAGAAAAGAAAGAGGAAATACAAGTGATTGGGATAGAAATTGAAATTTTAAAAAGAGGAAGATTTCAATGAAAAGGTAAAATCTGAGCAAAGACCTAAAGGAAGGTATAGACCTTTCCACATTGATATGCAGGCAAGTTCATTCCAAGCAGAAGGAAGAGCAAGCGTGAATACCTGGATTGGGAACATACTTGACATATGTGAAGAGTAGTAAGGAGGCTCGTGAGACTGGAGCCAAATGAATGTAGAGGAAGAATTGTAGGGGAATATTTATTGCAATTTACAATCAGCCTGAAATTCATATTGCAAGATCAAACTGTAATGTCAGCTTTTCTGTGGAGTCTTTTTTGCCTTCTTCATACAATTAATTGCTGTCTTCTGTGCACCGCAAACACTTCATAAATATACTTGCAATATTTGTGTTGCAATATAATGTTGCAATATTTGCATAATTTGTGTTGTAACCACTTATGTTTCCAATTCTTTCCTTACATTGTGAGTCCCTCATTCTTATGTAACAACACAGAGTTTTAGTAAAAGTGTGCACTCACTAAACATATGGTGAATGAACGAATATCAAATCATGTCAGTCTAAATGATATAGGGCAATGCAAAAAGGATTAAGGATTACCAACAAATATAGGATTCTCATTAACTTTTTTGAAGATCTGAAGCCTGGTAGGTTAGGGAAATAATGACACCTATTTCTCTGATTGTAGCCATATGTTGTCATTTTTTTTATGCAATAAAGGATGTACAAAATAATTGATAGAGAATGTGCCATGGAACTAATTATTATGCTTTTATATCTTTATGTTTTTAGATTACCAAATTTCACATTTTTTCTCATTTTTAAAAGGGTTTCATTTATTTACTTTTGTAGAGATGGGGAGAAAGGGAGAAAGAGAGGGAAGGAAACATTGATGTGAGAGAGAAACATTATCAGTTGCCTCTGGAACGCGTCCAGACCTGGAACCAACCTGCCACCCAGGCATGCTCCCTGGGCCGGAATCGAGCTGGTGACCTTTTGCTTAATGTGAAGATACTCAACCAACTGAGCCACACAGGTCAGGGCTCTTTTTCTCATTATTAATATTATTCAAATTATTGAATTAGTACCTTCATAGGTAACACAAGTAAAATTTTCATCTGAGACAGGAACCTGGAATTTGGTTCAAAGACTTTTTAAAAATGTCCATGTCATGAGAGCTTTATCAGTGTTCAAACTAACATTACTCTAATTTCAATTTAAAAGAGAGACAATTGATTTAATTTGGAATTCTAGGCTGTTCTGTGAAGCTGCTTTCCCAAGGGTGATTAGTTTTGATATAAATTTTTAACACAACTCTTTTACAGCTTTCTCTCTCACACAATCCTGTTTGAAGCATTGAGTTAGAGTACAAGAAAAATACCTATAAAAACTAAAATATTAAATGTGTGTAAAAATCTCCTGTGCTTCTTTACACTTTGAACATATAATTTTCATGAAAGCCAAACAACTACTAAGAAACCTGCCACTTGAACTGTGCACAGAAAGTGTATTGATTTAAAATAATATTCTAATTCTTTTCTAAAGACATTAGACAAATATTTTGAGTGAGGAAGACTTTCTGTCTGTTTGTTTTGATTGTTGTTTTTAAAAAGAAAATTAAGCAAAGAAATTGCTTGCTCATTTATTCCCTACTAGGAAATGTCCATCTTGAGGAAATAAAAGTTATACTTACTATCTATCTATCTATCTATCATCTATCAATCCACCTATATATCTAAATCAAACTGAACTTTTAGTTCTTATGAAATATTGACTTTAGAATTTATATCAACTCCCTTTTACTTTTCAAGACTACATCAAATAAAATATAAAATTCTGATGAATTTTTAAATACATTCATTTTAATGAGCAGCTGAAGAGTTTTGGTGTAGAAGACTCTAAGTGTGCAGGCATAATTGAGTCTTTCTCTCAAATTATCATTTAAATAGAGAATCTTTGATAAATTAGTATGACAGCAAATGAATAATGGCTTTCCATGTATAATTTCTTTATCATCACCTGTTTCCAGGCATGTGTAATAGATAATATTCATATTTTGGCTGACTTGTATCTGAACATCACTCCTCCTTGGAAATGTCTCCTGTGAATGGATCTTAGTGGAAGAAAGGGCCCTATCTCCTGAGTGTAAAACTAAGGTGGGGTAGATATTTCATGCATCTGGCAGCTTAGATCTTGAGTATATAAGCTTAGGTATAGCCAACTGCTTGGGGCTTCGGATCATGGGAAGTGAAGCAGACATGGCAACAGTTAGATATTACCAAGGGTAGCAGCAGTAGAGCTGAGATCCTAACGGAGGTGAAAGAGGTCACCTCCATTACCTGTGGCATGACCTGTGGCATGACCTTATCTGTGCACCTGGCTGCGTATTGGCTGCATTTCCTGTTTTGGTGTCCCCTGTTCTCTAGGTTTTCCATCATTCTGAGAGCTACCCAGAATTCTTCCAATGAATTCCTTTTCTCCTCAAGTTAGCCAGTTGTCTACAATCAAAACTGAGAGTATGACATGTGAATAGACTGATATCACAGATTTATGAAACACTGAATCCCCTTATAATAAAGTTTTATTTTAATTTGCTTTTGAAAAGCACTCTTCAATTTTCCTGGTAGCCTGGCATTAAGAGTTAAATTTTCAAAGCTTTGAGGATTTCTTTTATACAAACATCACCAAAAGTTTATACCTGACAGTTATAGATCTGAATTTATTTTACTGTGCATATTTATTAAGTGGTGACCTATTCAAATTCAGATGTTATTTTCTTACTAAACAGTTTTAGCAATTGCCTAAGAGAATGCATTATTAACAAAGTCACAGAGAAATGGAAGCTTTATCTCTTTATTATGTTATGTGATGAAACAGAATATTGTCATGTTTTCTTGAGAAAGGGGTATGATACATTACTGTCAAAATATAATTTTAGATGACTAATGATTAAACTTTAAGCAAGAGGAATGACAACTTGGAAAATATAGAATAGCAACTTTTACTCACATCACTGTATTTACTAATTATAAATGTGGAAACTGAAGTCACATTGCAAAAAGAGGACTATGTTTCATAATGGATCTAGGCAGCAGGAAGTCATACCACACAGACACAAAGGAATTCTTTCTTTGGTAACATTAATTTATTTTTTTAAATTAAATTCATAGCAGTGACATTAGTTAATAAGATTAGGTAGGTTCCAAGTGTACATTTCCATGACACATAGTCTGCATATTGCACTGTGTGACCACCACCCAAAGTGAAATTATCTTCTGTCCCCATATATTGGACCCCCTTTACCCTTTACCACCCTCACCCCCTTGCCTCTGGTACCACCATACTGTCATCTTTGTCTGAATTTCAGTTTTACATCCCACATATGCGTGAAATCATATAGTTCTTAGATTTTTCTGATTGACTTATTTTGTTTAGAATACTATTTTCAAGGTCCATCCATATTGTCATAAGTGGCAGTATTTCATCTTGTCTTATAGCTGAGCAGTATTCCATAGGTGCCACATGTTCTTTATCTAGTCATCTACTGAAGGATGCTTTGGTGGTTTGCATGTCTTGGCCGCTGCGAATAGTGCTGCAGTGTACATAGGGACGCACATATCTTTGTGAATAAATGTTTTCACATTTTTCAGGTGGATACCCAGAAGAGGGATTGCTGGGTCATATGGTAACCCTATTCTTATTTTTTTTGAAGAACCTCCATACTATTTTCCATAGTGGTTGTATCAGTTTACATTCCAACTATTTTTCCAGGAGAAAATATACACACAGTATTAATATCTCTCTCATTTTCTCTCTCTCTCTTCCTCTCAATCTCTGCCCTCTCCCCCTCTCCCTCCCTCTTTCTCTTATTCTTCTCCATCTTTTTCCCCTTTCCCTCTCTCTTTTTTAGATTTAAGGTGAAGCTGGCTTCTTATAGAAAAGATTAGGGAAACAGATGCCTTTTTATTCCAGTCTGATGGTAGTCTTTTAAACTCCAGGTGAATTTCACCAGGCAATTCCTTTCAGATGGCTCTTTGAAGGTTGCCTAATTACACCTTACTGTTTGAGTGACTAAATGAATGAATAAATGTCACATAAACTTTTCAAGTTACCTGACAATGGATAAGGTAAGTGTCTTTTTAGTTTAAACCAAATTTAATTTTTAAAATATGCCAAATCAGCAGATGACAGTTTTTTTTTTTTTTTTTTTTTTTTGAAATGATACTAGCCTGAGAATGGGCTTCAACATAAAAATAGATCATGGTATAAGTTCCTGTGTTACTTGATAAACAAAGACATAGATTTGTCATATGTTAAATCATAAAGGCATTGTTAATATATTGTTAAAATTGTATTATGAGAGAAGTTTCTAAATATACACACTAGTTTATTTATAAATTAAAAACATTTCCAGGAATAAAACTCTAAATTAAAAATACCAGTCTTTTCTTTGTCAACATTTAAAGTTATTAAACAATGAGATTTGAAGAAGCATAAACTAGTTATTTATCTATCCATAGGAAAGATATATTTCTAGAAATAAATTTTATTCTAATTTTTTAAATAAAATCTGCTTCTTTCCATGTCAGCATTTACTATATAGTTTCTATCCTCTGATTAATTAAACACAAGATGTTACTTATGCTAAAATCTTAGTAAATAAATCTTAAAAAGAAACTTTTGGCTGTCTTCTTCTTTTTCTTCTTATTCCTTCTTTTTCTCTCTTCTTCTTCTTTTTTAAAGATTTTATTTATTTATTTTTAAACAGAGGGGAAGGGAGGGAGAAAGAGAGGGAGAGAAACATCAATGTGTGGTTGCCTTTCGTGCCCGCTACTGGGGACCTGGCCTGCAACGCAGGCATGTGCCCTGACTGGGAATTGAACCAGCGACCCTTTGGTTCACAGGCCAGCACTCAATCCATTGAGCCACACCAGCCAGGGCCTGGCACAGCCTTTGTTGTGTATTCAGCCTAGCACACAAAGGTGCTCATGAATGAACAAGTATTTTAGTGCCCTTCAGGCTACAGGCTCCTGAGGTAAAAAGGAAAAAGGCACTCTCCTTCCCCTCAGCCCCCAGCCCAGTGTGGTACAGAGAATGAAGCACAAAGGAGATGTCCATTCAGATCCTGGCTTTTTCTTCTATCCAAGTGATTCAGAAATCATTGTTTTGTTTTCTTGTTTAAAAAATATATTTTATTGATTATGCTATTATAGTTGTCCCACTTTTCCTCATCATTCCCCTTCACCCTGCACACCCCCTCCCACCCACATTCCCCCCCTTTAGTTGATGTCCATGGGTCATAAGTTCTTTAGCTTCTACATTTCCCACACTATTCTTGCCTTCCCCCTGTCTATTTTCTACCCACCGTCTGTGCTACTTGTTCTATGTACCTTGTCCCCCTCTCTCCTCCTCCCACTTCCCTGTTGCTAAACCTCCACGTGATCTCCATTTCTGTGTTTCTGCTCCTGTTCTAGATGTTTGCTTAGTTTGCTTTTTTATTTTTATTTTTAAATTTTATTTTAATTGTTCTTGTACAGTTTTCTGTCTTCTACTCCCATCCCAGCCCACCACCCTAGCCCTCCCCAACTCCCTCCCATTTCCAACCCCCCTAGCTTTTGTCCATGTGTCCATATAATAAGGGCTTGGTGATGATGAACTCCTTGAACTTGACCTTGTCTGAGAAGCACTTTATCTTCCTTTCCATTCTAAATGACAGCTTCGCTGGATAGAGCAATCTTGGATGCAGGTCTTTGACTTTCATGACTTGGATACCTCTTTCCAGCCCCTTCTTGCCTGGAAGGTCTCTTTTGAGAAATCAGCTGACAGTCTGATGGGAACTCCTCTGTAGGTGACTGTCCCCTTATCCCTTGCTGCTTCTAGAATTCTCTCCTTCATTTTAATCTTGGCTAATGTAATTATGATGTGCCTTGGTGTGTTCCTCCTTGGGTCCACCTTCTTTGGGACTCTCTGAGCTTCCTGGCCTTCCTGGAAGTCTATTTCCTTTGCCAGATTGGGGAAATTCTCCTTTATTATTTGTTCAAATAAGTTTTCCACTTGTTGCTCTTCCTCCTCCCTTCTGGTACCTCTATAATTCGGATGTTGGGACATTTAAAGATGTCCCAGAAGTTCCTAAGCCTCTCCTCATTTTTTTGAATTCTTGTTTCTTCCTTCTTTTCTGTTTGGTTGTTTCTTTCTTCCTTCTGGTCCACTCCATTGATTTGAGTCCCAGTTTTCCTCCCATCACTATTGGTTCTCTGTGCATTTTCCTTCATTTCACTTATTGTAGCCTTCATTTTTTCACCTAATTTGTGAGCAAAATCATCCAATTTTGTGAGCATCCTGATTACCAGGGCTTTGATTTGTACATCTGAGAGGTTGGCTATCTCTTCATCGCTTAGATGAATTGGCTCTGGGGCTTTGATTCCGGTTTGAGCCTTTTTGTTTTTGTTTCTTTTCTTTCTTTCTTTTTTTTTTTTTTTTGGTCTAGTCTCGGCTGTTAAGTACTGAGGGGGTGGAGCCTTAGGTGTTCCCCAGGGCGGGGCAATCCAGTCGCTGGTGAGTGATGCTATATGTGGGGGCGGGGTCTGAAAGGGAACAATGGTGCTTGCTCTGCTCTCTCTCGGATTCCAGTCCCTTCCACTGCTTCCCTTTCACCTGGATTATCTGCGTGCAAATGTGGGACTGCCTGGTCAGCCAGTCACCTTGTACAGCCTCACTGGGTCTGCACAGTTGCCACCCATGCCCGGGTCCGCTTGCCACCACCTGTGCACCTGGGATCTGCCAGCCGCTGCTGCCTGTGTGCCTGGTCTGCACCTCCACTTTTTCCTGCTGTGACTCCACCCCTCTTACCGGTCTGGATGAATGGTTGTTGGACTTCCATACAGTTCAATTTTCTATCAGTTCTAGTTGTTTTCTTGTTTCTAAATCTTTGTTGTCCTTAATTTTGGTTGTGAGAGGAGGCCCAGTGTGTCCACCTTTGTCTCCATCTTGGTGGGAAGTTTTCTTCTTCCTTCTTCTTCCTTCTTTCTTCTTCCTCCTCCTCATCCTCCTCCTCCTCCTCCTCCTCCTCCTCCTCCTCCTCCTCCTCCTCTTCTTCTTCTTCTTCTTCTTCTTCTTCTTCTTCTTCTTTCTTCTTCTTCTTCTACCTCCCCCTCCCCCTC
>PVKU01009331.1:9860-63171 GCA_004027475.1 Anoura caudifer
TTTTTTTTTTTTTTTTTTTTTTTTTTTTTTTTTTTTTTTTTTTTTTTTTTTTTTTTTTTTGCTGCAGCTATCAGCTATTCCAGTCCATCAGGTAATGAGAATGAGAGGAAGACCAGATTCAGTCTTTAACAACCCACTGACCTCAGGAAGATGGGCTGGGCAGAGACCCATAGGCACTGGAAAATGAGAATTAAACATGTCACGTTCTGCATAACAAGTTTACGTTTGATCTTCCTGCTTTGTCCCTCAGGGACAAAGTATTAGCAGTATTAGTAAGAGACAGTCCTGAGATTGTCATCCCTTAACCTTGGTTGTGTAGAAAGTGGGCTAGAGATTACTTAGTTCCCACGTGTTTTTCTCAGCTCCCCACAGTCTTCTTTAGTGCTCTCATTTACTCCTGAGGACATCTGAACCAGTAGCACAAACCCGCACCACATTGTGGGGGTGGGTGCTGATGCCCAACATAGTAGGAGGAACAAGAACCAAACTAATAGAACTCCCTCTCTTTATTTTCCCACAGCAATGATGGACTGCTTTCTGGTCCAGGCCTAAAGTACCCCCTTCCACATAGACCGGTTAAAACAGTCACCCCACCCCATCCCCACAATTCCTCTCCCAACCATCACCCAAAGGGTTCTCTCCCCACCCCACCCCACCCCCGCCCCCCTTGCCATCTGTGTTCCTCTGGGGTAGACCTTGGAGAAAGGAATGAGAGATAGGAGTCAGCTAATTCAGCATCTTGGTCCCATGATGAATTTCTGAGTTCACATTTTTCTATTTAAGCAAACAGGTCTACTGCTGGGCCTACTGGCTTTTCAGTCCCAGGTTTGTATTCCTGTGAGAAAGAATCTGATTGGCAGACCTTGGGCTATACAGTGTAGTCTTGACAGGGGTCTTATGACTCGAGCACCTGGGTCTTTTGGCTGTGGGTGAGCCCTGCTCCCTTGAGCACGTCCTTATTCTTCCTCTTTAAAATAAGACAATTTCTGTAACTACTCAACTGGTAGCATGAAGTGATATTGTGAATTGAAGTAATCATCTGATAACTAGAAGGTATAGCCAGTCCTACAATTTATTTCATTAGAGTTGGATTCTAGGTAAGTGTAGAAGATATTTAGTCATTCTGAAAAACATACATTTGAGTCACACTGACAGCAGAATTTTTTAAAATTAAAACTATGAACAAAACAATGTATTTTATTGAAATGCAAATTGAAATTTGAAGTAATAAAAAGTATATTTTAAATTTTTCAGGTTTTTTTAAGTCTTTAATCATGAAAATCATTTCATTTTACAGGTAAAATGAAAGGCCTGGCATTTATTCAAGATCCTGACGGCTACTGGATTGAAATTTTGAATCCTAACAAAATGATAACTATCATTTAGTTCTATGACAATAATGCTATGAGATTTCAGTGAGAACACTGTGGGAGGTAAAAAAGTGAAACGATGTGATTTGAGATACTCAGATAACAGAAGCATCTAGGACTGTCCCAATTCAAATTATTTCACTGTCCCAATTCAAATTATTCTTAAGTCCATTTCCCCTCCTGTTTCAGCTGTGATTTTAACCTATCTAGTTTTAAAGTAGTGCTTTGTTTGTGGCCTTGAATGTAGTTGTATAACATTACTTTTTAAGGTAATAATTAGAACAGTTCCCCTCAAAGGCTGCATTTGCCTTCTATCTCCTAACTATGACTTCTTTACAAGTTTGCCTTTGAATCATTTAAAAAAAAATTTAACACATTCTTGTGGCTACCTTCTGGGGTTTTAGTTCCTCAGAGATAACTTTTCATAGTAGAAAGTAAAGAGCACTGAACAAAAATGAAACTTTCTGTGTTCTTCAAATAGTATAAAGTGTTTACAAAAGAGAAGGCACTCTTGGGAGCAGTTCAGAATCCTGCTGACAAGGATGCTGGCAGAAAAACTAATTTCTTCTTATTTATAAAGTACTTTCAAAGTTCAAGGACTAACCTCTTTAATTTGGGATGGGGAGGAGGGTGGGAATATTATTTCCTGGGTATGTATGTCACATATTTTATCTTGCTTAATCCTCCCAACTATCCTGGGAGAAAGGAAAGAGGCTAGACATGTAAAATAACTTGAATAAATTAAGACAATACAAATAGGCTCAAGTACTCAGGATTTCATCATAATTTTTAGTATTTAGATTGTACCTCATAAATTAGTACCTCATGACACGCCCTCCACTAGTCCCTGTCGTGAATACCTTCAGTGAGTTAACGTTATCCTCTCAGCCCAGGTACCACGGGGAGGGAAGCAGTCTGTAGCACACAGCTGCTCTGGGGATGCCCGTTGTTCTTGTGTGAGTGGTGCTTGTTTTACTTATGAAGAGCCCCTACCCCAAGGTCTTCCAGATGCCAGTACTCATTTACGATAAATTATGATCAGTGACAACATAACTTAGTTATCAGAAATCAGCGTGGTGGTCTTCCCTGCCATGATTGACATTTGGTGGATTTTTAAAAACTACACTGATTTTGCAAATCTCCTAGGGCCCAGAGAAAAAGAACATCCAGTTGTGGTTTGGCTATATTTAGATTTCCTGTAGACTCTGGCAGAAGGTCTTTGGGTAGGCCACGCCAGCCGTGCTTACACTGCTAGAGGCGCTTCACATTTCCTTTGTGGACGGAATGGAGTTATGTGAGTAACTCAAACAAACAGCAGTATCATAGACCAAAATAAAATAAATGTTTAAATAAGACTATGTTTAACTCGTAAATTTCTGTCCAGCGTGTTCTTTTTTAAAAAATTGTTTTATTGTTCAAGTACAGCTGTCTGCCTTTACCCCCAACCACTCCCCCTCAACCCCCCGCCATCCCCGCCCCCTCCCTTGATTCTACCCTGCCTTGGGTTTGTCCTAGAGTCCTTTATAGTTGTTCCTGAAAACCCTCCCCCGCCTTTTCCCCCATTATCCTCTCTTACCTCCCCTCTGGTTACTGTCAGATTGTTCTTATTTTCAATGTCTCTGGTTATATTTTGCCTGCTTATTTGTTTCATTGATTAGGTTCCACTTGACGGTGAGATCATATGGTATTTGTCTTTCACTGTCTGGCTTATTCTTAAAAGAAGTCAAAGGATGCCCTCAGGGAGTGCCGCAAGGGTCTGAGGGGCTTGCAGCACATTCTGAGCTGAGAGTAGATGTAGTTCTGTGTCCCTCGCAAAGCAGATAGCTTCAGTGGGTAAGGAGGTGTGGGGTAGGTGGAAGAGGAAAGTAAATAAGGAGTAAAGGTGGGGGGATTAAAAAGTACAGAGAAGAACAGCCACATATCAAAAGGTGAGTTGTGGGAACCAGCGAAGACCAGTTTCACATGTTGAGTATGGAATTAACTGAGAGGATTATTTCATAAATTCAGGCATTTAAACCTTATTTCCACAGATAAAGCCTTCTCTACTGCTAAGTCAAACTTGTCAAAAGATAGCCCTTGCTTATTCCTTAAATTCATCCTTATATGCCTTGAAAAAATAGCTATATGTATCACCAGGTTTTGCTAGGAATTAGGACAATTCACTAATTTCCAAATTAACTTACCTGAGAAGTGGTGATGTGAAAGCGTGAAGTTGACCCCAAGAAGTGTTCTTGTTCAGCAAGACTGTGTAGCCTACCATCAGTGTAAAATAAATCATTCTCCCATGAGCCCCACACAGCTAAGCCTGGTACTCATTTCTGCTATAGGCAGTTTGAAACAGGAACTGATGGTTGAGAGAGAGTCACTTATGACTTCCCTCCGTAGCATTCTGACCAGTGTACAGTGTACGTACATATTTTTTAGTAACACAACTGCTTGTGAAAAGAGTTGTATCAGTGAGAATGCTTGCTGCTGGCTATAAGACTCTACTTTATGAAATGTAACAAGCACTTCAGAGGTTCTAAAATGGGTTGATACAGGGTTCAGAGATACCCAGAACCTCGGTTCCTTCCATCTCTCAGCTTGTCATTCCCAGTGGTTTCTTTTTGGGTTAATAATACTCCAGATCAAAGATGCCCACCGTGATTCCAGGTGTCAGATATACACCAACAATGTCCAGTGAAAGAAAATAACCTTTTGCTTCTCAGCAGAATTCCTTTTTCTTTTTTCTTTTTTATTGTATTTTTTTGCCATTACCATTTATCCTCTTCATACCCCTCCCTCCCCCCAGAATTCCTCATGTCTTCATCATCACTGGGTCATTTGCCTGTCTCTAATCACTGGCAAAAGGGAATGAGACCACTGACTTAAATGGATTATATTTTACCAAGTTGCCTGCATGCGGATCAAATTTGAGATTGCCAGAATGGAGGACCAAATAAGGGCTTCTGAGTAGGTGTGAAAAGAAACTGCAACAAGGTGGAACTAAATATTGAGGACCTAGTTGGTGCAGGGTGCTGAAAGAAATAAAACACTTCCTGCCCTGGAAGAGCTTAGTCTAAGATTGTGGTTCTCAGACTTAGCGGACCCTTTTTTATTATAACATTGGAACATTTATAACACCTATCACTCCCACTATCTTAAAGCAAAATTATACATAACTTCCCTGTATACACAGTTTTTAAAAGGGTCAATCATTGTAATATAAAGGAGAAAGATCGATTTCTAATCAAATGTGTTTCAATATGTAAAAGCTCAGATACCGCTACACCAGAAAACAGTGAAGTAGTCAGGTGCTTACTCTTGAATATGGAAGAAGTAAAACTTCAATAAAATACTGTTAACACTATTTGATGTTTTAAAATAAGGACTGAGTTCATGATTCATGAGGAGCTATAATGTACAATTTTATTTATTTATTTATTTATTTAGGTAACACAGATCACCTTTATTAGAGGAATCTGGGTTGTTTTTTTTTTTTTAAGTGAAAGGAGGGAGGAGGATTTATTTCCCTTTCCGGGCCTTAATTTTTCTCAGGTAGAACTCCAGCTCCTTGCCTTCTAGCACGCAGCCATCTGCTCGGCCACAGTGCCCTGGTCTTGAAGCAATGCACACAAGAAGCTTGCCCTGCTGGAATTGCTCCTCCAGAAGACTGCTGATTTTGCCATTCGTTTTCCTTTTATCATATTTCTTCTGAATTTTCTTTGATTGTTTTTTTGTTTAAAATCTCTTCCTCTTCAGGAGTCAGCTTGGCCCCCTTCTTGCGGCCCAGGGGCAGCGCATAGTGGGACTTGTACCACTGTTAGTATGGTGTGCTGTCAATGGGCACGATGAAGTTCTTTACTAGGGTCTTGGTTTGGACCAGTTCATTGTTGGATGCATTGTAGATGACATCAATAATCCTTGTTTTGTGCGTACAACACTCGGAGCCCCAGGAGAAGTTGCCCACGTGCAGCCTCAAGGCTTGGTACTTCTTGTTGCCTCCTCGCACCCGAGCTGTTTGTATGCACCGGGGGCCAATCTTAGTGTTGGCAGCAGGGCGCCCCAGCTCATATTTTCACTTCTTGTGGTAGGGCTTCCTCTTGCCCCTGGTTTTGTGGCACTTGTGCCAGTTATCCTGAGAGATGCCCATGGCTTGGCGCCGGCTGGAAAGAGGATGTTCCAACTTTAAATGCATACTGATAACAGGTGTTTTATTGGTCAAAGACCATGAATAGTGCTGCTGTTGGAAACAACATTTTTCAAAATGGTGATCACTTCTTGCTGAAGTTTTCAATAAAAGAATAATACTCCTGTGTATAGCATAGTTTTGTCCTCGGTGGATATTAATGTTATATGTACAAATAAGTAAAGTAGAAGTTACAGGCTCACATATTAAAAACGCTTTACAATTTTTTAAAATTAAAATATTGTTGATAAACAGCATCAGTCTCCAGCCTTTTTGGCACCAGGGACCAGTTTTGTGGAAGACAATTTTTCCATGGATGGGGGTGGTGGGAGACAGGAGGTAATGCCAGTGAAGCTTGGCTTGCTCACCTGCCACCCACTACCTGCTGTGCACCCGGTTCCTAATGAGCCACAGACCGGTACCAGTCCGTGGCCCAAGGATTGGGGACCCCTGATACACAGCATTGTGTAAGTTTAAGGTGTGCAATGTTTTGCTCTGATACACTTACATACTTGTGGGGTAACTCAGGACATGGCCCCTCCACAACCTCAGAGAACAGGTGGCTGCCTGGCCAGCAGCCGTAAGGAATGAGGAAAACAGTCTGTGTTTGGGTATCCCAGCCAGCTGAAAGCCCTGTGTCTTAAGGCTCCTGTGTTTATCACAAAAGTGTAGAATTTTCACAAGCTACTACCTCTCCAACTTTGTAAGTAGCAGCCAGGCTGGAGGGGCGCAGTCTCTCCCACCGGATGGCGCTCCTCTGGAATGTGAGTAGTAAATGGCAGGTCCACGTCTGCTGGTCCTCTGGGTGGTGGTTTTGGAATATCACGAAAACACAGGTACGGCTCCCTGGTTTGGAGTTCCTCTGTAACAGTGTTGCACAATGATGACACCTCTAGCACATCGTAACTCATTTCCTTTTCGTGGTAGCAGTGGTTGAAATCTAGTCTCTCAGCAAGTTTGAAGTTTATAATCCAGTGCTGTTGACTAATCACTAGGCTGAGCATGAGATCTTCAGGACTTATTTATCTGCTAGTTGCAAATTTGTATTTTGCAATTTTAAAAATATGTAGAATAGTTTTAGATTTATAGAAATGTTGCAAAAATAGTACAGAGGTGTTCCCATATATGCCAGATCCAGTTTCCCTTATTTTTTAAATCTTAGATTAGTATGGTACATTTGTTACTACTAATAAACGTATATTGATACATTATTATTAACTAAAGTCTATATTCGGGTTTTCTTCATTTTTACCTACTTTTTCTGTTTCAGGATCCTATATTACATTTAGTCATGTTTGCTTAGGCTCCTGTAGAATGTGATAGTTTTTCAGACTTTCCTTGTTTTGGTAGCTGGCAGTTTTGAGTACATCAGATGCTTTGCAGAGTGTTTCTCAGTTGGGATTTTCTGAGAAATTTTTTTCGTGATAAAACTGGGGTAGGGGGTTTTAGGAGGAGGACTAGAGGGTAAAGTGCCCTTGTCATCACATCAAAGACACATGGTGTTGACATGATGAATCACTGATGATGTTAACCCTGATCGCCCCACTGCAGTGGTAATGTCAGGCTTCTCCACTGCAGAGTTAGTGTCCAACCACCCCGTTTCCGTACTGCCTCTTAGAAAGGAAATCCCTATGTGAAGCCCACATTTAAGGTGTGGGGAGTTGTGCTCCTCTTTGAGGGGGAAAAGTGGCTTTTATACCTAAAGGAATACTAGCTGAGACTGAAAGTGTGCAGGTTCTTACAGGAAGTCTCATCCTTGCCTCTCTCCACTAAATGCCAATATTGAAACCCAACTGAAAATGCCCCACGAGTTTCCAAAACAACCCCTAGGGGTCAGTACTGCCCTGTTGGAACCATCGGTCTAAGAGATCCAATTATAGTTTATTTAGAAAAGAAAATCTGAGTTCAGAATCCATAGTTTTTTGCTTTCCTTCTCATACACATTTATGTTTGCCACTAATTCAGCAATTTATTTTAGCTATTTGCAGTCCTTTGGAATGTTCAACTTTCCTTTTACATAAACTCATTGTTTTATTTCATAAAATTGTATACTTACAATTATGAAGATAACTGGCTTGGATGTGGTAGTAATGGACACAATTGACTTGATGAACATACAGCTCATGTGGGAAGCGGAAGTGCATGGGTGTCCTCGAACATGGCCAGCTAGTAATAGTTACTGAGCCTGCCAGGGCATCCGTTTTTTAGTGAGGAAATGATGACTCTGGTTGATCCAATAATTAGTGAAGTGGAGATGGGTTAAGATAAATACTGAAAATGCATCAATTTGAACCCTATCAGTATTAGCAAAGATTATACAAGATTTTTTAAATGCCAGTGTCTAGGGCTGCTGTAGTTTTGATGAAATACGCACTTTCATAGACCTTATCCAAACTATTGATACACCAATTTTGCAATAGGTTTCAAGAGTAATTTCAGACTTTGAAATGTTCAGATCCTTTTATTTGGTACTATTGTTATGTTCTGGGAATTTTGTTTCCTAGAAAATAATCAGATTTTAGTTTTAAAGTTAATTCGTTGCTCCCATCATTATTCATAATAGAAAAAATTAGAAACAATTTAAATGTCTAAAAATGGGAAAATAAGTTAACTATTATAGTACCCATGTGTAATAGAATATTATCTAATTTTACACCATTAAATTGTGTTTTTTAAGGATATTTAAAGATGTGAAGAAATACTTGTGAGATATTAAGTGAAAAAAGCAGTATGCAAACTAATGTACATACATTCTTGATTTTGTTAGGAAACAAGTATGCAAATAAATGACTAGAAGAAAATGTACCAAATTGTGATTCTCTCTGGCTCCTGGAATTACTAGTGACTTTGCTCCTTTCTTTATATTTTTCTGTATTCCCCAAATTCTCTAAAATGAGCAAGTATCACCTTTATAATCTGGAAAAATGAGAAATACTGCTTAATTTTGCTAGCATTTACTGTTTTTACCTATCAAGTAAAATGAGGTATTTTAACAAATATGTTCTTGTCTGCTACCTAAACTTCTATTTAAAATGGTAACTTATATTAAAGATTAGAAGATGCACTTACATTAAGTTATTTTAAATTGTTCATATGGTTAAAATGACTTAGAATTCTAAATTATCAAGATCAAATCAGTGATATTCATACTTTATTTAAACATTTAGAGATAATAGTTTTTTAAAAGTTGAAACACATTATTGATAACCCATGAAGGAAGTTATTCAGCATTATCTTTTATCCACATTAACTACTCTTAGCAGATTTACTCTGAATGAACTTTCTTTTTGTTGCTTCATTCATTTTGCATTTTAAATTGTAGTCCAAAACTGTACCATAAGTACGTGCTACAGTTTAGGCACAAGAGCATCCTGTGTTTAAGAAAGTGCTAGTCAATGTATATTGAAAAACAATGTAGTATAGTCATCTACCAGTATTTTGAACAGCCTCACTGTTCCAGGAATGGTCTCTGTACCTGCAGCATCAGCTACTTAAAAATTAAGCCAGTGTGGCTCAGTTGGTTAGAGCATTGTCACATAAACTGAAAGGTCATGGGTTTGATGTATCCAGTCAGGGCACATACCTAGGTTGTGGGTTCAGTCCCTGGTTGGTGCATATACGAGAGGCAGCCAATCAATGTTTCTCACATTGATGTTTCTCTCCCACTCTCTTTCCCATCCTTCCCCATCTCTAAAATCAATAAGCATGTCCTTGGGTGAGGACTAAAAAAAAAGATTTTCAGGCTTCACTGCAGACATACTGAATGAGAATATTTTCAAAGGATCCTTAGGTGATTTGTGTGCATAATAAACCACTAATATCAGAGAAGTGTAGCTCCAAAAATAGGAATTACTTTCACCCACTATTACAGAGTAAAACACTCACTTGTGATGAATAGAAGTGTTATGTATGTAATCCACAAACTCAAGTGTGTAAGAAGTGGAATTTTTAATTGCACATAGTTAAAGTTCCCATTTTTGCATTTGCTAAAATGTCAAGTATCCTATTTAGTCCTTTGTTGTAAATCTGTGTTGCTTGCTGTTATTCCATCATTCATTATTATTGTTGAGGCTGCATCAGGTTTGGTACCTTCTTTGCTGCTTCATTCTTCAATTTCCGTATTATGTTCGCCTACAGGGAAGTCTTTGGGGCTAAGACCTCCACAACATTACCCAGGGAGCACTGGATCATTCTGCTGCTCCTGCATCATGTGAGACCATGGGAAGCTAACTCTCACAGCCATTTCTTCCCAGGGATCTTGCTGACTTCCAGGGGGTCTACCTGGGAAGCCAAATACAGGGCCCCGCTCCTTCTAGATCTTCAGACACCTCTATCTCAGGACAGTGATTTGCCTTTATCTTAACCCACAGGTGCAGAGGAAGGTAGAGCCTCATAGGGACTCCACAGGTCATGGAGCTCTCCCTTCTGACTCCCCTCAACCCAAAGCATGAAGGTTGTAATTTCTGAAAAAAGATTTATTTATTTCAGATGAAGTGGTCTTTTTATTAATATTTTATTGTTACTCTATTGCAGCTTTCTCCATTTTCCCCCTTTACCCTTTTCCTCCCAGCCCACCCCCTGCTCCCACAGTCAATCCCCACCCTGTTGTCCATGTCCATGGGTCATTTATACTTGTTCCTTGACTAGTCCCTTCCTCTTCTTCCCACCCTTTCCTCTCCCCCCTCTCCATTGTGGTCGCTGTCAGTCTGTTCCTTGTTTCCATGCCTCTGGTTGTTTGCTTGTTTGTTTTGTTCACTAGGTTCCTCTTATAGGTGAGATCATATGGTATCTGTCTTTTACTGCCTGGCTTGTTTCACTTAATATAATATTTTCCAGTTCCAGCCATGCTGTTGCAAAAAGTTCTTTCTGCTGCACAGTATTCCATTGTATAAATGTACTACAGTTTTTATGTTCACTCATTTGGTGATGGACACTTGGGCTGTTTCTAACACTTTGCTATTGTAAATAATGCTGCTATGAACATAGAGGTACATAAGTTCTTTTGAATTGGTGTTTTAGGATTCTTAGGGTATAATCCCAGCAGAGGAATCACTGGGATTTTAAAGGCAGTTCCATTTTTAATTTTTTGAGAAAATCCATGTTGTTTTCCACAGTGGCTGCACCATTCTGTATTCCCACCATCACTGCACTAGGGTTCCCTTTTCTCCACATCCTCAGCAGCATATGTTATTTGTTGATTTGTTAATGATGGCCATTCTGACAGGTGTAAGGTGGTATCTCATTGTGGTTTTAATTTGCATCTCTCCAGTTGCTAGTGATGTTGAGCATCTTTTCACATGTCTATGAGCCTCTGTATGTCCTCCTTAGAGAAGTGTCTATTCAGGTCCTTTGCCTATTTCTTAGCTTATTTGTCTTCCTGGTGTTGAGTCATATGAGTTCTTTATATATTTTGGAGATTAAACCCTTGTCCAAGGTATCATTGGCAAATATGTCTCCCTATATGGTCAGTTCCCTTTTCATTGTAATGATGGTTTCATTAGCTGTGCAGAAACTTTTCAATTTGAAGTTGTCCCATTTGTTTATTTTTTCCTTTATTTCCCTTGCCATAGGAGATATATCAGCAAAAATACTGCTGTGTGGGTATCTGAAATTTTACTGCCTATGTTCTCCTCTAGGACTTTTATGGTATCACAACTTATATTTTGTCTTTTATCTATCTTGAGTTTATTCTGGTGTATGGTGTAAGTTATTGGTCTATTTTCATTTTTTTTTTTTTGCATGTATCAGTCCAGTTCTCCCAACACCATTTATTGAAGAGGCTATTTTTACTCCATTTTATGCCCCTGCCCCCTTTGTCAAATATTAATTGACCATAGAGACATGGGTTTATTTCTGGGTTCTCTGTTCTGTTCCACTGATCTATGTGTCTGCTCTTACACCAGTACCAGACTCTTTTGATCACATTGGCCTTGTAGTATAGTATAATCTTAGGTATTGTGATTCCTCCTACTTTGTTCTGCTTTCTCAGGATTGCTGAGGCTATATGGGGTCTTTTGGTTCCATATAAATTTTGAAATATTTGTTCTATATCTGTGAAATATGACATTGGTATTTTAATAGGGATTGTGTTGAATCTGTAGATTGCTTTGGGTAGTATGGGCATTTTGATTATGTTAATTTTTCCAATCCAAGAACATGGTGTATGCTTTTATTTATTTGTATCTTCCTTAATTTCTTTAGTATTCTGTAGTTTTCTGAGTACAAACCATTTACCTCCTTGGTTACACTTATTCCTAGGTACTTTATTCTTCTTGTTACTAGAGTAAATGGGATTTTTGCCTAGTTTCTGTTTCTGTTATTTCATTGTTGGTGTACAAAAATGCCCTTGATTTGTGAATATTGACTTTGTATCAGCTATTTTGCCAAATCTACTTATTAGATCGTGTAGTTTTTTGGTGGAGACTATAGGGTTTTCTATGTACACTATCATATCATCTGTGAATAATGACTATTACTTCCTCCTTTCTGATTTGGATGCTCTTTTTTCTTTTTCTTGTCTCATCTCTGTTACTAGAACTTCCAGTACTATGTTGAATAAGAGTAGTGAAAAGCAGACACACAGGTCTTGTTCCTGATCTGAGGGGGAAAGCTTTTAGTTTTTGCCCATTGAGAATGATGTTGGCTGTAGGTTTCTCATATATAGCCTATTATGTTGTGGTATGTTCCCGGTATTCCCACTTTGCTGAGTGTTTTTATCATAAATGGGTACTGTACTTTATCAAATGCTTTCCCAGCATCTGTTGATATGATCATGGGATTTTTTTCTTTCATTTTGTTTATATGGTGTATTATGTTTATTGATTTGTGAATATTGTACCATCCTTGCATCCCAGGGATGGATCCCACTTGATTATGGTGTATGATCTTTTTAATGTACTGCTGGATCTGGATTGCCAATATTTTGTTAAGGATTTTAGCATCTATATTTATCAGCAATATTGGCCTGTAATTTTCTTTCTTTGTTGTGTCTTTACCTGGTTTTGGAATTAGGATAATACTGGCCTCGTAAAATGAGTCTGGGAGTCTTCCCTCTTCTTGGATGTTTTGGAATAGTTTGAGAAGGATAGGAGTTAGTTGTTCTTTAGATGTTTGGTAAAATTTGTCTGTGAAGCAATCTGGTCCAGGCCTTTTGTGTGCCAGGAGTTTTTTGATTAGTGCTTCAATTTCACTAGTTGTTACTGGTCTATTCAGGCTTTCTGCTTCTTCTTGATTCAGTCTTGGAAGATGGTATGTTTCTAAAAATTTGTCCATTTCACCCAGGTTGTCCAAATTCTTGGCATATAGTTCATAGTAATTTCTTACAATCATTTGTATTTCTGTGATATTGGTTGTAACTTCTCCTCTTTCATTCCTGATTTTATTTTTTGGATCCACTTTCTTTTTTTCTTGATGAGTCTGGTTAAAGGTTTTGTCAATTTTGTTTATCTTTTTCAAAGAACTAACTGCTGGATTTATTGATCCTTTGAATTGCTGTTTTTTGTTTGTTTGTTTTTTGTGTCCATGTCATTTAATGCTCCTCTGATCTTGATTATACCTTCCTTCTACTTGCTCTGGGGTTCATTTGTTGTTGTTCCTCTAGTTCTTGTAGATGTGAGGTTAGGTCGTTTATTTGAGATTTTTCTATCTTTTTTAGGTAGGCTGCTATTGCTATGAACTTCCCTCTCAGGACAGCCTCCTGCGTGCCCCAGAGGTTTTAGGTTGTTGTGTGTTCATTTTCATTTGTGTCCAGATACTTTTTGATTTCTTCCTTGACCTCTTGTTAACCCATTCATTATTTAATAACATGTTATTAAGTCTCCATGATTTTGAATGTTTTTTTCTTTGAGGTTGGTTTCTAGTTTCAAGCTATTTTGATCTGAGCACATGCTTGATATGGTATCAGTTTTCTTGAATTTGTTGAGGTTTGTTTGTGTCCTACCGTGTGGTCTGTTTTTGAAAATGTTCCATGTGCATTTGAAAAGAATGTATATTTTGCTTGTTTGGGGTGAAAGGTTCTGTATATATCAACGAAGTCAATTGATCTACAATGTTGTTCAATGCTATAATATCCTTGTTGAGTCTTTATTTGGAAGATCTATCCATTGTTGACAATGGGGTATTAAAATCCATTATGATGAGTGTGTTGCTCTTGATATCTTTCTTGAAATCCTCCAAGATTTTCCTTACATATTTAGGTACTCCTATATTGGGTGCATATATGTTTACCAGGGTTATATCTTCTTGATGGACTACTCGCTTAAGTATTATGTATTGACTTTCTTTGTCTCTTTTTATCACTTTTGTTTTTGAAGTGTATTTTGTCTGATGTAAGTATTATTACCCCAGCTTTTTTTTTTCATGTCCACTTGTTTGGAATATTTTTTCCAACCCTTCACTTTAACCCTTCAACCCTACAACCCTTCACTGTGTAGATCTTTTGTTCTGAGGTGGGTCTCTTGTAGACAGCATATATATGGGTCATGATTTCTTATCCATTCAGCTACCCTACATCTTTTTTTAAAATTATATTTTATTGATTATACTATTACAGTTGTCTCATCTCTCCCCCATCATTCCCCTCCACCCGGCACACCCCCTCCCACCCACATTCCCCCTTTTAGTTCATGTCCATGTGTCATAAGTTCTTTAGCTTCTACTTTCCCCACACTATTCTTGTCCTCTTCCTGTCTATTTTCTACCCACCGTCAATGCTGCTTATTCTCTGTACCTTTTCCCCCTCTCTCCTCCTCCCACTCCCTTGTTGCTAATCCTCCATGTGATCTCTATTTCTGTGTTTCTGCTCCTGTTCTAGTGGTTTGCTTTTGTTTTAGGTATGGTTGTTAATATCTGTGAGTTTGCTGTCTTTTAACTGTCCTATTTTTTACCTTCTTTTTCTTAGATAAGTCCCTTTAACATTTCATATAATAAGGGCTTGGTGATGATGAACTCCTTTAACTTGACCTTATCTGAGAAGCACCTTATCTGCCCTTCCATTCTAAATGACAGCTTTGCTGGGTAGAGCAATCTTGGATGTAGGTCCTTGACTTTCATGACTTGGAATCCTTCTTTCCAGCCCCTTCTTGGCTCTGAGGTCTCTTTTGAGAAATCAGCTGACAGTCTAATGGGAACTCCTCTGTAGGTGACAGTGCCCTTATCCTTTGCTGTTTCTAGAATTCTCTCCTTCATTTTAATCTTGGCTAATGTAATTATGATGTGCCTTGGTGTGTTCCTCCTTGGGTCCACCTTCTTTGGGACTCTGAGTGTCCTGGACTTCCTGGAAGTCTATTTTCTTTGCCAAATTGGGGAAGTTCTCCTTTATTATTTGTTCAAATAAGTTTTCCACTTGTTGCTCTTCCTCTTCCCCTTCTGGTACCCCTATAATTCGGATGTTGGGACCTTTAAAGATGTCCTGGAGGTTCCTAAGCCTGTCCTCATTTTTTTGAATTCTTGTTTCTTCCTTCTTTTGTTTGTTTGGTTGTTTCTTTCTTCCTTCTGGTCCACTCCATTGATTTGAGTCCCAGTTTTCCTCCCATCATTATTGGTTCCCTGTACATTTTTCTTCATTTCACTTATTGTAGCCTCCATTTGTTCCTCTAATTTGCGACCAAAATCAACCAGTTCTGTGAGCTTCCTAATCACCAGTGCTTTGAGCTGTGCATCTGGTAGGTTGTCTATCGCTTGGTCACTTAGATGAATTAGCTCTGGGGCTTTGATCTGTTCTCCCATTTCAGCCATTTTTGGTTTTTGGTGTTTTTTGTTTGTTTGTTTGTTTGGTCTAGTTACAGCTGTTATGTAGTGAGGGGTGGGGCCTTAGGTGTTGACCAGGGCATGGTATCTGAGTTACTGGGTTGTGACGCTGTACGTGTGGGTGGGGTCTGAGAGGGAACAATGGTGCTTGCTCCACTCTCTCAGATTCCAGTCCCTTCCACCGCTTTCCCCAAGCAAATTGGGCCCTTCTGGTGTTTTCCATGTGAGTGGGCTTGTGTACGTTCTAGGACCCTGTGAGTTTCTCTAACGAACTCTCCTGTGAGACTGGGATTCTTTCCCAGCACCTCAACCCCCACAAGTGTTTTCAATCACTGCTGTTAGGCTTTATTTCCTGGCGCTGGGGCCCTATGTTGTGCAGTCTGTCTTGCTGCCTGTTTTCGCCTGGTTCATCTGCCCTCGAGTGTGTGACCCTGATCAGTTGCCTTGTGTGCCTCGCTTGGTCTGCTCGTTGCCTCCCTGCGCTCGGTAACCTCCATCTGTGCGCCTGGGGTGTGCCAACTGCTGCCTGTGCACCTGGGACCACTAGCCACTGCTTTTTCCTGCTGCGACCCCTCTCTGCTGGCTGCTTACTCTGCCCCTCTTACTGGTCTGGGTGAATCGTTGTTGGACTTCCGTACAATTCAGTTTTCTATCTGTTCTGTTTGGGCTTTTTTTGGTTCTGTATTTTTGTTGTCCTTAATCTTGGTTGTGAGAGGAGGCACAGTGTGTCCACCTACGTCTCCATCTTGGCTGGAAGTCTACCCTATGTCTTTTAATTGGAGCATTCAATCCATTTACATTTGTTATTATTGCCATTCTTTTCCTTTGACCTGTGTTCCTCTCTTTCTCTTTCTCTTCATCCTAAAGCAGTTCCTTTAGTATCTCTTGCAATGCTGGTTTGGTGGAAGTGTATTCTTTTAGCCTTTTTTTTTGGGTGGGTCTGTGAAGCTCCCTATATCACCTTCCATTTTAAATGAGATCCTTTCTGGGTAGAGTGGTCTTGGTTGCAGGCCTTTGCTTTTCATTATTTGGAATATTTTATGCTATTCCCTTCTGGCTTGTAGTGTTTCTGTGGAGAAGTCAGCTGATAGGCTTATTGGAGCTCCCTTGTATATTACTTCCTGTTTCTCCCTTGCTGCCTTTAAGATTCTCTCTGTGTCTTTAAGTTTTGCCATTTTAATGATGATGTGTCTTGGAGTCAGCTTCTTTGGGTTCATCTTGATTGGGATCCTATGTGCTTCCTGGACCTGCATGACTTTTTACCTCACCAAGGTAGGGAAGGTTTCTGTCATGACTTTTTAAAATAGGTTTTCTTTCCGTTGCTCCTCTTCTCCTTCTAGTGTCCCCATTGTATGGATATTATTATGTTTCATGTTGTTCTGTAGTTCCTTTTAACCCCTCTTCATTCTTTTTGAGTCTTTTTCATTTTGTTGTACTACCTGGGTGTTTTTTTCTACCTTGTCCTCCAACTTGCTGATTTGATCCTCTGCTTCATCTAGCCTGCTTTTAATTTCTTCCTAGTGTATTCTTCATTTCATATATTGTATTCTTCATTTCCTCCTGGCTCTTATTCATAGTTTCTATGTGCTTTTTCATGCTGATTAATTTCCCAGTAAGTTCCTTGTAGCTTCCATAGAGTTCCTTGTAGTTCTCACTGAGTACCTTGAGCATCTTTATAACCATTATTTTGAATTCTGTGTCTTACAGATTGCTTGTCTCATTTTCATTTAGCACTCTTTCTGGATATTCCTCCTTTCCTTTCAGTTGGAGGTTGTTTCTTTTTCTCCCCATTTTAGGTGACTCTTCTTGTTTGTTTCTGCCTATTAGGTGGATCTGTTTTGACTCTCTGTCTTCATGGGGTGGCCTTCTGTGTTAGGATACCTGTGGGACTCCATGGTGCAGTCTTCTTGATCTCCTGAGCTGGATGCTCTTGTGATATCCTTTATGCCATTTTGGGGGGAGCTCTCTTGTTATAATTGAGTTTTGGTTGTTGTTGGGTAAATCTTTGGTGAGATCTTCCTTCTGGCTGGCTGATTGAGAGTCACACTGCTCACCATGTCTTATATGCTGTTGTATAGGTGCTGCTAGAACATAATAAGCCAACCTATTAAAACTTACATCCCCCCAAATAACCCCACCCACAACCACACTATCAACAACAAATGAGCAAATGTTAATAAAGGTGTAAAGAGATTAAGAGTACTATAAAAAATGAAAAACAAAAATGAAATGGGTAACTGAAAGAAAAATGATTTGGGGAGGATAGTGAGAGGAGAAATAATAAGAGTGGAGAATAGGAACAAGGGGAAGGAAGAAGGAAAATAATATTTACATGGTAAATAAAAAAGGGAGGGAAGAAGGCAAAATGGAGTAAAAAATAGGAAGAATATAGTATGAGGTTTAAAAATCTAAAAAACATTTTAAAAATTTTTAAAGAAAATTAAAAAAAAATTTTAAATGGTGGAAAAATAGGAACCAAGTTGAAGAGAAACATCCACCACAGCAATATTGATGACAAATGAGCAAATATTAATATAGGTGGAAAGGTAATAAGTAAGAAAAAAGGCTTATGAGATGTTTGTAGAAAAGTGCTTTTGAGAGAATACAGGGAGAAGAAATAATAAGTGAGGAATAAAAACCAGGCTAAGAGGGGAAAAGTGAAATAGGAGTAGGAGTAAGAGGGGAAAAAAGTCAAGTAGGAGAGGGGAACAGTAAAATTTGAGATTTGAAATACAAAAATAGTGAAGATCTGGAAATAAAATTGAAATGCAATAACAACATATCAGCAACCGACAAGCAAAGATTAATAAAGGTGGAGACAGAATAAGGGTATTTTAAGAATGGAAAAGTGTGAGATGACTGACAAGAAAAATGGTTTTGAGAGGCTGAAGAGTGATATACAGTAAGAATGCAAAATAGAAACAAGTCGTAGCAAGTGAAACAAAATTTAAAGCAAAAATGAAGGGAGAAGGCAAAATGGAGTAAGAGATGGATGGGGTAAAATATGAGATTTGCAATAAATTAAAATAAACTGGTGAAATAATAGGAACAAACTTGAAGAAAAAGAAATGAATGTTAAAAAGCTATGCAGATGAAAAAGTAATGCAAATAATGAAGACGACCAT
Organism: Anoura caudifer; assembly: GCA_004027475.1. Lineage (NCBI taxonomy): Eukaryota > Metazoa > Chordata > Mammalia > Chiroptera > Phyllostomidae > Anoura > Anoura caudifer. Next base: position 28,271 of record PVKU01009331.1, read on the forward strand.
GGTGGAGTTTGTCTCAGCAGAGTCTAGCATTTTACACTGTCTTTGCTTTCTGGACCCAACCCTGGTTTTGTCAGATGGTGTTCTAGACTGGCCCTAGGCAGCCTGTTCGAGACTACAAATGATCCACAGTCTGTGGCTGTCTCCTTCATGCTTGGCTGGTCCCCACTGTACTGCCCTGCTGGCTTTCCATCAGCAAGGGTCCAGGAGTGGTTTGTTTAATGACAGCACTGCCAGTACCACCTACACCTGCCTCCAGAGGGGGCCTCTAGTCACCCCTCCATGGGGGGGTGGTGTTTACTGTTCAGTCTTCAGGGAAGATGGTGTGAATGTTTACCCACCCTTTCACCACACACATCTTGGTCTGTACCAGATTATTTCCAATAATGCATGGTTTCTGGTGAATTAGCTGTCTTTTTCCCGTGAGGGGTCAGTCTGTGTAAAAGGGGTAGCTCTCTCCTACTTGGTGCCATGGCAGCTCAGTCTAAGAGCCAAGGCTGGGTGAGACCCAGAACACCCCTCGTTGCGCCTAACTCTAATCTCTCTGTTTTGCTGGTTTCAGTCAGTCTGGGCCTGAGGAATAGTGTAGCTCGTAGTGTCTGGTAGAAGTTCTGAAAGAACCGTTTCAGAGCTTTTCTATTTTTCTCCTGTGGGCTCTTGAGCCTGGCCTCACTGATCTGCAGAGCCTGTAAGCCAGCAGGTGGGGGTTGGGCACACCTGCCCATGAGGGGACTTGCCTGGTTTGCCAGAAAACTCAGGCATTCAGCTCCTGGCCTGTTGCTTTGGCAGGAGACTCAGGCCCAAACTCTCTACTCTGCACAGTTCCTTGGTCACCAGCAGTGCTGGGTCAGGTCCCATAGTCCCTTCAGTGCGACTCTATCACACCGATTTCTTTGTTGGCAGAGCCATTGCATGCTCATACATGCGCACCCAAGCACAGTGTCCCTACAGAGTCTCGAGTCTCTCCTCAGCTTCTCTTTTAAAAGAGTTTTTATGTGGCCCCCACACTGCAGCACTGAGCCCTGAGGGGCTTGTTCTCCTTGCACCCCACTTTCCCCAAAAGATTGCCAGTGTCTCTGACAGTATTATGTAGGGTTTCTCTCTGGTTCTCTCCCGGATGGCACTGGGAAGAGTCTGGCAGTAGTACTATAACATAGGGAGGTGGTGAGGTGCTTGCACCACTCCCTCCCATGAATTGCAGCCTTGGGCTCCCACCACTGTGCTGCCTCACTCCTGCCTCACTGCCAGTGTGATCTCTGCAGCCAGCACTGCCCTGGCTGCCTCTCTCTGCCCCAGGGCCAATCTGCAGCCTCCTGGGACTCTGACCTGTCCACAGTTCTCCAGGTGCCCAGAGCTGGAGAGGCCACAGCCCCCTCCCCATTAAGTACAGCAGGCCCCAGACCTTGGCTTCTGGCGGTGGTGAGGTGCACAACCTTGCCCAGGGTGGAGGGTACAGACACAAGTTTGGGTTCCAAGTTGCATGCTCTCTGGAGGCTGCTTCCTGAGAAGGATATTTTAAATTCCTCAAAATGGCTCCAGCACGAATCTGCAGTCAGAAGTGCTGAGCTGGGCAATGGCAGCAGCCGCTGCTCCTCCAGGAGAGCCCAGGCTGCCAATTCCTCAGTGCCCTGCAGGTTGGCAGGCTCTCACCCACTCACACACGTGCATGTACTCTACTGCATACACACTCACACACACTCATTCTCATGCTCACCTGGGTTTTTGAGTTGATTGCTCTGTGGTATAGCTACAAGACTGGTCCAGGGCTGGGGGTAAGTGGATGGAGCTTCCAGCTACTCTGCAGCCATCTTGGGTCTCCCTATTTATTTATTTTTTGAGAGAGGAAGAAAAGGAGAAAGAGAGGAGAGAAACATTGATCAGTTGCTTCTTGCATGTGCCCCAACTGGGGTCTGGGCCCACAACCCTGGCATTTGCCCTGACCAGGAATTGAACTGGCAACCCTTCGCTTTGAAGGATAACAGCTCACCAGCTGAACCATGCCGGCCAGGGCTAGGTTTCAGTTTTTGAAAGTCAAAGGCCTTTTTTCTTTTTAACATCCCTAGGCTCATATTGTAGCTTAGGGGTGTCAAACTCATTTTCACTGGAGGCCATCAGCCTCGTGGTTGCCTTCAAAGGGCCAAATGTCATTTTAGGACTGTATAAATGTAACTACTCCTTAACTAGGGGCAAGGAACTCAGCGCTGCTGCCAGGTAGAAACAAGGTGCTGGGCTGGGTGAAACAAGGTGGAGGGCCAGATTCAGCACACAAGCCTTGTGTTTGCCACCTGTGTTCTAGCTGCTTGAATGGGGAAGGACCATGACTTTCAGAAATACAGAGAGAAAAATTAATATTTCAAACTATTATGTCACATGAATAATTAGGTACAAGAATTTATATCCTATTGTTATATTATTATTAATATTATAGAGGAGTGTGCTGAGCATGACTAGGAGAATGCAATCTTATTAAGCATTCTCATAGAACGAGAAGGCTGAGAGTATGAGACAGGGATCCTGTTTTGAGAATATTATAGTCTGCGGAGGCAAACTAACAAAACAAGAGCACAGGGGCAAACATAATGTCAAAAAGAGTAAAATAGGTATAAAAGTAATACTAACTACCCTATTTGGGGCTATTAGTGGCAATTACAGCATCTGAAGGACCAGGTTTTGAAGAGTCCACCCCTAAATCATTGGTTCTCAAATTTTGGTGTGCATCAGAATCACATGGAGGGCTTGTCAAAACATAGGAGTCTGGGTGCCTCCCCCAGAGTTCTGATTCAGTAAGGCGGAGGTGGGCTCTAGAATCTGCATTTCTAACAAGTTCCCAGATGGTGCTGATGCTGCTGGTCAGGGACCACACTTTAAGAACCATTGACCTGCGCATCAGCATTCTCCATGGATTTGCAGGTTTCATTCTACAAAATTACTGCGAAATCTATTAGCTCTTCCTGAAATCCCTTATTCTTTCACTTGCAGCCCCATTCGCCGTCATTAGTATGTGTCCCTTGGGTAGTTCCAACCTCCTTTCCAAAATGACATAAATGGCATGTCTGTTACTGATAGTCCCTTTTCTTTGCATTTCTTCACAGTTCTAACTCAATCCTCACTGTTTCCCCTCCACACTCCCATTTGTTCTTCCCAGTGTACTACACACACACACACACACACACACACGGTTCCATTGGAACATATTCTCCCAGATTCTCAGCATTTTGTTTTCACCTGCCTTCCTTGTTCAGTAAGATTTTCAGCATCTCCTTCCAGAATCTGCAGGAATATGATGCTTGTAAATGGACTGGAAGCCAGAGAGTGAGGAATTAAGTGAATTTAGCAAGATGGCTGGATAGAAACTCAATATACAAAAATCTATTGTATTTCAATAAAATAGCAATAAACAATTAGAAAATAAAATGTTAAATACTTTTATTAAAATAGCATCTAGCCTTGGCTGATGTGGCTCAGTGAAGCGAGCCCAGGGCTGCTAATGGAAAGGACAACAGTTCTATTCCCGGTCCGGGCACATGCCTGAGTTGCAGGCCAGACCCCCAGATGGGGGCAAGGCACCTGACTGATGTATCTCTCACACATTGATGTTTCTCTCTCTCTCTCTTTCTCCCTTCCTTCTCCTGTCTCTAAAAGTAAATAAATAAAATCTTTTAAAGAAATAAAATAGCATCTAAAAAACCTCCACCAAATACCTAGAACTAAATCTAAGAAGATACACAAGACCTCTATAAACTAGAACAATAAAACTTCACTGACAGAAATTTAAAAACAAATAAATGAGGTATATACCATGCTTATAAATTAGAAGAACCAATAGCCAAAAGTAAATTACCTCTAAATTGACCTTTGGATTCAATGAAATCCCAGACAAACTCACAGAAGAATTTTTATGGAATTTGACAAGCTGATTTAAAATATATATGGAAATGCAAAGGGCAAAGCAGACTTGGAAAACTTTTCCTATCACATGTCAATACTTACTACAATGCTACAATAACTAAGGCAGTGAAGTATTAGTATAACAATAGACAAATAGATCAAAAGGAAAGAATAGGAAATCCATAAACAGATGCTCAGGTAATGGATACCAGACTTATGAGAAAGGTAGTGCGGCAAAGCAGTAGGTACAGGGCAATGTTGTAGTTAGGTGCCCAGGAAAAAGACTCACAAAAGGAGATTGGTGTACAGGTCCTGTATTTAGGACTGCTTTCAGGGAAAAAGCCTGTAATAAAGTAAAAAAAAAAAAAAAAAAAAACAAACCACAATCGGGCAAGGGAGAGGTTTAGCTGTAATGCAATGGCAACAGCAGCCTCAGCCAATTCCATGAGGAGCTCTAAAGTTCGGATGGTCTCAGAAATGTCACAGCTTGAGGCAAGGGGTCCAGGCCTGCCCTTTGTACTCGCATGATGACCAGTCATTTGATGTACACTGCCCCCAAAGAGGGAATCTAATCTTGGATAAGGCATTTTCCTTGTGCCAAAGAAAATTCCTGGGGAGAGACAGTTGTCAGCAATCCAGGAGTTGGAGGAATGAGTATCTTGGTGGGATCTGGGCAATGCACCACAGCAATCTAGTTCACCCTTTGTGCCACTTGAATCCATTTACTTTATATAATAAGTTTAATCCTTGCAGGAACCATTCCTCTAGGATTCTGATTGATTTCTTTTTCTGGTTCTTGGAGAAACTCATGAGACAAAGGTTATGTGGAACCAACTACTCTCCCCACCACTGCAACTGGTATTGTGACCACAACTGATATCCATCTTTGTCCTCTACCGCTATTCTAGACTCCTGTCATCCTTGGCTAAGTGCCTTTGTTAGTGTAGGTGGCTAACCTGATGGAGTGAACAACACTGTCATCGTTGAGGGGTTTGATCCCCTGGACATCAGGTCCTTGTCAGACCAGCCAGGGCTGGGGCACCTGTTCATTTACCATCAAAATTGGGCATGAGAATACGAACAGGCACTTCAGCAGGTTATATGGGTGCTAAGCATATTCCTAGCTGCCCTCATTGTGTACAAGCAGCCCTACTTCCTCCTAGTAATAAAGGTCACTTACTTCTGCCAGAATGGTGATTTTCTTCTTGTCCAAAGCAACCATAGCTTACAAGTTAACAAAACTCCCCAAAACAATATACAGATTCATTGAAATACCTATCAAAATCCTAACAGCTTTTTTTTTTTGGTAGAAATTCATACTATAATTCACATAGAATTTCAAGTGACGCCCAATCAGCCAAAATAGTCCAGAGAAGAAGAATAAAGTTGGGGGACTCACAATTTCTGATTTCAAAACTACTACTAAACTACAGTAATCAAAACAGTGTGGTACTGGCATAAAGCCAGACATATAGACAAATGGAATACAATAGAGAGCCCAGAAATAAACCCTCACATATATGTTCAAATGATTTTTGACAAGGATGCCAAGACCATTTAATGGAGAAATGACAATATTTTCAACAAATGGTACTGAGAAACTAGATACCCACATTAAAAAAAAAATAGAGTGAAGTACCTTTACCCTACACCATAAAAAAATTAACTGAAATGGATCAAAGACCTAAATGTAAAGGCTAAAAGTATATAACTCTCAAAAGAAAACAGGGAAAAAGCTTCATGACACTGAATTTGGCAATGATTTCTTGGAGATTACACCAAAAGCTTAGGCAACTAAAGAAAAAAAAGATAAATAGAACTTCATCAAAATTTAAAACTTTTGCATCGAAGCACACTGTCAACACAATGAAAAGGCAATGCACAGAATTGGAAAAATAATTCTTGTGAATCATATATCTGTTCAGGAGTTAATGAGCAGAATATATGAAGAATTTCTACAACTCAACAAAATAACAGAACAACCCTGTTAAAAAATGAATAAAATCCCTGACTGGTGTGGCTCAGTTGGTTGGGCATCATCCCACAAAGCGAAAGGTCGCAGGTTCTGCAAATCAAAACCACAATGAGCTACCATTTCCACCCAGGAGGGTGACTATTATTTAAAAAAAAAACTTAAATAGATAAAAAAAAGTTAAACCCCTAAAAAACAGAAAATTGCAAGAAATTGGAACTCTTGTGCATTTCTGGTTGAAATGTAAAGTACTTCAGCTGCTAGGAATTCCTCAAAAAATTAAACATAGTATTACCATATGATTTAGCAATTATCCAAAAGAATCGAAAGCAGAGACTCAAGCTGATATTTGTACACCAGCTAATGCCAATTTGCTGGAATTATAGTTTCATTGAATATCTAAATATATTAATATAACAGCATTATTCACAAAAAGCCAAAAGGTGGAAACACCCCAACTCAAATGTCCAGTAATGAATGAGTAGATAAACAAAATGTGGTATATACATATAATGGAATATTATTCAGCCTTATAAAAGAATGAAATCCTGACACATGCTACAACATGGATGAACCTTAAAGATGTATGCTAAGAGAAATAGGCCAGACACAAAGAAATAAATATTGTGTGATTCCTAGACTAGTCAAATTCATAGAGACAGAATGGTGGTTTCCAAAGGCTGGAGGGAGAATGAAATGGGGAATTATTGTTTAATAGGTACAGATTTTCATTTACAAATAGGTACATTTACACAGTGGAACACTGCACAGCAGAAAGAAAGAGGGAGTTTCTACCTTTTGTAACAACAATGGATGGAACTGGAGAGCATTATGCTAAGTGAAATAGCCAGTTGGTGAAAGACAAATACCACATGATCTCACTTATAATAGGATTCTAATGAAGAAAACAAACTAACAAGAAAAAAAGAACCAGAGGCATAGAAACATGGAACAGATTGACAGCTGTAAGCAGGGAGAGGAGTGGCTAGCTTTATTAAAAGAAGGTGAAAGGATTAGTCAAAGAGCATATATGCATGACCCATGGACATGGACAATGGTGTGGGGATTGACTATGGAAGTGGGGGGCAAGCTGGGTGGAGGGGGATGAAGGGGGAAAATGGGACAACTGAAATAGCATAAACATAAAACATTTTTTAAAAAAGAAAATAAAAATTTCAAACCAACAGAATGCATATATGCCAGCCAAAGGTCCTCCAAGTTACTAATGCTAAGCCAGAAATTTACTCAGAGCTTCTTGGCAATCAAAGTGAAAGGAGAAGGCAGCCAGTGATATAATTCATATTGCCTACAAGGAGAAAACATAGTTTCTCAAGGATAGCCAAGTGTTTCATGACATTTGGCTGAGAGAAAATTATCTTGTATTCATTTAGTAAAGAACACAATATGATATCACACACAACAATCTTATAATAACTGCATTGGTGAGTTCAGTAAACTATGTTGTTTAGAAGCCCTCAATGTGAGCAGAAGGTGTGTAGTATGAAGGTAGCAGCATGGGAGTTAAGAGTATGGATTCTAACCCTGGCCAGGTAGCTCATTTGGTTAGAGCAACATCCTGATACACCAAGGTTGTGGGTTTGATCCCTGGTCAGGGCACATATAAGAATCAACCAATGAATGTATAAATAAGTGGAACAACAAATTGATGTGCCTCTCTCTTCCTCTCTTTTCTCAAATCAATAAATTAAAAAAAATTAAAAAAGAGCATGGACTCCAGAGCTCAACTACCTGGGTTTGATTCCTGGCTCCATCACTTACTAACTGTGTGACCTTGGGTAACTTACTTAACCTTCTATGCCTTAGTTTCCTGAGTTATAGCTGTGATTAATAATATCACCTACCTCAGAGGGCTGTTATGATGCTTAAATGGCATATTGCTTGTAATGTACCTCCAACAGCAACTGGTGCTTAGTGAGCATCATCATTATTACAGTAAATGCTAAAATAAAAGAGTGTAAACTCTTACTTTTTGCAACGGGATGGATGAACCTGGAGACTATTATGCTAAGTGAAATAAGCCAGTCAGTGAAAGACAATAGCATATGATACCATATGATCTCACTTATATGTGGAATCTAATAAAATAAACTAATGAGCAAAATAGAATCAGAAGCATAGAAACATGGAACAGACTGACAGCTGTAAGTGGGAAGAGGGAAGGTGGGGACTGGTTGAAAGAAAGGGAAGGGATTAGCCAAAGAACGTATATGCATGACCCATGGACATGGACAACAGTGTGGGCATTACCTGAGGGATGACAGTGGTGCTGTGGGGGGAGAGACAGAGGAGGAAAAATTGGGACAACTGTAATACCATAAACAAAAAAAAATGAAATAAAGGTGTGCAAATAATGTAATAATACAGAAAGACACTTAAACCAACTAATGGCCTGAGGGACATTTTTCTTGGAAGATGATGTTTCTGCTGGATCTAAATCTTAATTATTTAACTACTGCTAGTTTAACCTTGGCCAGATCACTTAGACTTTGTATCCTCACCTGCTAAAACAGAGATATAATGTCAGTAGTTAATACAGTAAGCTGATATTTATGACATTAAATGAGATAACTGGAGGAGACACTGTTCCATGACCTGACTACTATTTGTCCTGTGAGCTGAACTGGGGCGAGAACAGAGTTGCTTTCGGCAAAACCCCCTTAAAGATGTCTGACTGTCATTCTGACATAAATCAACACCCTTTCCTTGCCTCCTGCTATATGCTGGTTCCTGCAACACAGTGTTGTCCTGACCTGGTCAAGCATGTAATTTCTCATATCTGATAGCATTTAGGTACTAGTACCCATGACAATTCCTTCCTTTACCTTATATAATTATTTGGCACCTGGCAGGTGCTGCAGGGATCCATTTTGTCTTGCAGCCTCCCAAGACATTCCTTATATGTAAGCTTCCCTTAATAAACTCTATTAATTAGCAGACTGGAGTGATGAGCCTCTTTCTTCAGTCATTCCCTGCCCTTTACTTATGGGGGTATTTTCAGTCTTGGGGCTTTTTTCCACTAGGTTTGTGTGTACTAACAATAATAGCTGAGTATTAGATGAGCAAATGTAACAGAACATGGCATGTATAGTGAATAAATGTTTCCTTTTGGATCTGGTGGAAAAGTAAATAAATTACTTTTGCATTCAATTTTTTATGTGTTCCCCTTTGTTTATCAATTATACAGTGTACTTAGTCTGGGTTTATTGGTACATAAATATTCATTCAGATCACAACAAAACTACTTAGAAGGAATGTTAAATGATCAGCATTGGCTTAGTACAATTACTGCGTTTTTGTTGTTGTTGTTTTTTAAAAAGATTTTATTTGTTTTTAGAGAGAGGGGAAGGGAGGAAGAAAGAGAGGGAGAGAAGGGTTGATGAACAAGAGATAGATTGACCAGTTGCCTCTCATGTGGCCCCCACTGGGGACGTGGGCCCCAAACCAGGCATGTACCCTGACTAGGAATTGAACCAGTGATCCTTTGGTTCACAGGCCAGCACTCAGTCCACAGCCAGGGCTGTTGTTGTTTTTAATCACCATGGAATTGCCTTGGTTATGTCCATTTCGAGGCACATCATGTCTACTTTAGACAGTTGGTAAATATACCCTGACGTCTATCAGGCAAAACTGATCACTTCTTCATCTGTATGAGTTTATACATCCTTCGTTTCATTTCACGCAGAATTCTTTTTTTTAACTCTAGACAAAATTCTTTTAACTCTTTTAATTCTTAACTCCAGACAAAATTCTTTTCTATAGTTAAAAACAAGCATTTTAACTCTAGAAAAAATTCTTTTTTCCACTCTAGACAGAGTAGAAGGGAGGTAGAAAGAGAGGAAGAGAAACATCAATGTGTGTTTGCCTCACACACACCCCCAACTGGGGACCTGGCCCTCAATCCAGGCATGTGCCCTGACTAGGAATAGAACTGGCGACCCTTTGGTTTGCAGGCCTGGGCTCAATCCACTGAGCTACACCAGCCAGGGCTCATTTCATACATCTAATATAACATATAGTATGTTGTTATAGTTATAGTTCATTGAATTTATGCCTTGCTTTGTTTAAAAAACAACTATGACAATCAGTTATATACGTAGGTGTTTATCTCCCTTCCAAAACTGAGTTTCTTGAAAACTGTGTCATATCCATATACTACTGTCATTGTTTGATGAAATGATGTGAATAGGATTTGAAATGTGCTGTTATAAGCAAATGAGCCTATATTTATCAGCAAATAAAGTTGAGGGTATTGTTTAGGAATTTATGTGAAAATCACAGACTCAGCTGAATTCTCTTCTTTGGTAGATGAGAAAACCAAAGCCTGGCACAGTTAAGTGATTTGCCTGAGGTTATCTAGCTAGACTCTGAAACTCACATCAACCAGGCCAGAGGCCAATCCACCATATTTACCTGCCTTTCAGATCCTAGTAATTTGGTGTCTATCTCTACTACCACTACTATCATTAATCATCAAACACTTTTATGCCACTAAATCCAGTCATTGCTTTCCAGCCCTTGAAATACTTGATATGTTTGTGGTCTCTGACTCTGATGGCAACCCTCTCCATCTTGCAATTCTTTCTGGCCTTGGCTTCAGAGGCATTGCTCACCTAGTTCTTTTGTCTCTCTGGCCATTTTCCCGTAGACTTCTTATGGGCTTCTGTTCATCTGTCACTCCTTTTTAAAGCAAGTGCTTCCTGGGCTCACTCTATCCTTGGTCCTCTTTATTGTTTCTTCTGTATTTTCTCCCTGATTGACCTCATTCATGCCTAGGACTCAGGGGCCAATTTTAAGTTAATGTTCCCCAAATCTATTTTATTTTAATTGAATTTCTCTTATCATTCATAGACCTGTGTAATTCTACTGCTTATTGGATACTTCCCTCTGGATGTGGAGGTTTCTCCTATCAAGTCACAGTCACACTGCAGTAATCTTTCAGGGAATGTAATTAATTGCACCCTTCTTTTCCAGATCAAGGAGAATGCAGCCAGAGACCAACTATCATATTCACTACTTGATGAGCGCCCCAGCCTGCGGGGTCAATATGTTGTGGATGCGATGAACAAATTCACACAGAATGCAGAAGTCCTGTGGAGAAAAAGGGACGGCATGGCCACTCTCTGAATGAGGGAGGGCCCTGACCCCTGCCTGGACAGGCTTTTATTGCTTTTCTGGGCACATTACATTGAGGATGGTCCTCATTTACTATGCACAGTTTTGCTTTAGTTGAATACCTTTTACATATAACAAAGAAAAGGGATAGACTTCTGGCCAAGATGGAGGCGTAGGTAGACACACTGTGCCTACTTGCACACCCAAAATAAGAACGACAATTTAGAAACAAAATAACAACCAGAACTGACAGAAAATTGAATTGTGTGGAAGTCTGACAACCAAGGAGTTAAAATAAACACATTCATCCACACCTGTAGGAGGGGCGGAATCAGGCGGGCAGCATAGTGGGAAGGGGTCTCAGCAAAAAAAGCGGTGGCACCAGGTATGCAATGCAGCAGCTGACAAACCCCAGGCACACAGGATGGCAGTGGGCAGACTCTGGGTGCGCGGGTGGTGGCTGGCAGACCCCGGGCACAGGGTGGCAACGGGCAGACCCAGCAAGGTGGCAATTGTGAAGCTGGGCATGGTATGCAAGCGGCTGATGGACTGGGTGGTCCCACATTCCCGTGCAGATAAACCAGGCGAAACCGGGGAGCGAGACTAACTGCGAAACCCAGAGCCCCAGCTCAGGGAAATAAAGCCTCAAAACACCGATTGAAAACACCTGTGGGGGTTGAGGCAGCGGGAGAGACTCTCAGCCTCACAGGAGAGTACATTGGAGAGACCCACAGGGTCCTAGAATGTGCACAGGCCCACCCACACAGGAATCAGCACCAGAAAGGCCCAGTTTGCTTGGGGGAAGCAGTGCAAGGGACTGAAATCCAGCAGAGAGCACAGCAAACGCCATTGTTCCCTCTCTGACTCCTGCCCCACATACAGCATCACAACCCAGGGACATGGGTTGCCCCGCCCTGGTGAACACCTAAGGCTCCGCCCCTCATATGTAACAGGTGCGACCAGACCTTCCCCGCCCCCCCAAAAAGGGCCCAAATGTAAGAACAGATCAAAGCTCCAGAGTAAATACAACTAAGTGACGAACGGTTAGCCAACCTATCAGATGCACAGTTCAAAGCACTGGTGATCAGGATGTCCACAGAATTGGTTGAATTTGGTCACAAATTAGATGAAAAAATGAAGGCTATGGTAACTGAAATGAAGGAAAATGCACAGGGAACCAATAGTGATGGGAAGAAAACTGGTACTCAGATCAATGGAGTGGACCAGAAGGAAGAAACAACCAATCAGAAAACAAGGAAGAAACAAGAATTCAAAAAATGAGGAGAGGCTTAGGAACCTCCAGGACATCTTTAAAGGTCCCAACATCCGAATTATAGGGGTACCAGAAGGGGAAGAAGAAGAGCAACAAGTGGAAAAGGTATTTGAACAAATAATAAAGGAGAACTTCCCCAATCTGGAAAAGGAAATAGACTTCCAGGAAGTCCAGGAAGCTCAGAGTCCCAAAGAAGGTGGACCCAAGAAGGAACACACCAAAGCACATCATAATTACATTAGCCAAGATTAAAATGAAGGAGAGAATCCTAGAAGCAGCAAGAGATAAGGAGATAGTAACCTACAAAGGAATACCCATCAAACTGTCAGCTGATTTCTCAAAAGAGACCTTACAGGCAATAAGGAGCTGGAAAGGCGTATTCCAAGTCCTGAAAGTCAAGGACCTACATCCAAGATTGCTCTACCCAGCAAAGCTGTCATTTAGAATGGAAGGGCAGATAAAGTGCTTCTCAGATAAGGTCAAGTTAAAGGAGTTCATCATCACAAAGCCCTTATTATATGAAATGTTAAAGGGACTTATCTAAGAAAAAGAAGATAAAAATATGAACAGTAAAATGACAGCAAACTCACAGTTATTAACAACCACACCTAAAACAAAAGCAAACTAAGCAAACATCTAGACCAGGAGCAGGAACACAGAAATGAAGGTCACATGGAAGATTAGCAACAGGGGAGTGGGAGGAGGAGAGAGGGGGAAAAGGTACAGAGAATAAGTAGCATAGTCGGTGGGTGGAAAATAGACGGGGGAGGGTAAGAATAGTGTGGGAAATGTAGAAGCTAAAGAACTTATGACACATGGGCATGAACTAAAGGGGGGAATGTGGGTGGGAGGGGGTGTGCAGGGTGGAGGGGAATGAAGGGGAGAAAATGGGACAACTGTAATAGCATAATCAATAAAATCTATTTTTTTTAAAAAGAAGAGGAAGTTGGTAATTACTACAAAGAAAAAGGATATTTGCAAATGCAAAGGAAAAAGTGGTTGAACTGGTTACACTTGTCCTTGGGAAGTTTAGCATTTAGGAAGCTACTTTAAAGATATGCAGTAAACATTTGCTGCCTCAATTCAGGGTGAGAGAGTTTTAGCAAAAGCAAGCTTCATAGCAGCCTAGGTACAATGCAGGCCTGATTCCCCATGGGAAAATCTATCTGTGGGCTTGGGTCCTGCGTGCTGACCTTGCTCCCTGTCAGTTTTCAGAATCAGGAGCTGGGCTACATTCTCCATGCCACACGGAATCCCTGTAACTACTGACTATAATTATCCCTATAACAAATTACCAGCTTAGTGGCTTAAAACACAAATGTATTTATTTTAAAAAAGATTTTATTTATTTTTAGAGAAGGGGGAAGGGAGTGAGAAAGAGGGGAGCGAAACATGGATGTGAAAAAGAAACATCGACTGGTTGCCTGATGGGGAACTGAACCCGCAACCTAAGTCATGTGCTCTGACTGAAAACAGACCAGTATTTCACTTTGTGGAATGATACGCTACCAACTGAGGCACACCAGTCAGAGCAAGACACAAATTTATTATCTTATAGATTTGGAGATCAGAAATCTTAAAATCAAGCTTTGGCAAGGCTGCATTCTTTCTGAGGGTTCTAGGGAAAAATCTGTTTCCTTGCCTTTTCCAGCTTGTAGAGGCTGACTGCATTCCCTGGCTCCGTCTTCAAAGTCAGCAGTGCATTCTCCAAATCTCTCATTCTCTCTGACCTTGGCTTCCATCATCATTCTCCTTTTATGACTCTCACTCTCCTGCCTCTAGCCAGTCTGATAACCCAAAATAAATTCTCCATCTCAAGTTCGTTAATTTAATCACATCTGTAAAGTCCCTTTTACTACAAAAGGTTAACATATTCACAGGTTCTAGAAGAGGAGGACATGAACGTCTTTGGGGGACCATTATTCTTTACACCACAATTGACGAAGTTAGTATTGGATCTTATTTTTGGACAGAGAGCTTCCTAATGCCAAACTCTGGAATTAAATAGCTTTACTAACTTTGTCGCCCTGGACCAGGCACCCTCAACCCCACCCCCAGGCTCTGCTTCTGGAGAAGTAGAAGAACATCAGGACAGTTATGTGAAGGCAGCTTTCTTTTAAGAGCAAAAGGATGGAATGGGTACACATTCTTTTAACTTCACCAATCAGAAAGTCACTGCTTCATAGAGGAGTGAGCTCGTGGCAGGTGCAGCAAGAGGCCACGAATACTACATTAATGGATGTCACCCCATATGGAATGAGACATCAAGAGTAGAGAATAAGTGTTTTCCCAGTAAACATACCTATATTTGAACTTATCATCATATACCACAAATCTAATCATCCTCCCAGGATTGCCAGCACTAGTATTTAAGATTAAAAATTTGCGGATAACCCTGACTCATTTTTCTTTTTATCGTGTTAAATGTTTCCACCATCTACCCCAGAACCTGTATTAGAAACTTGGCCTACTCATTTATCCCCTACTCAGTGCTGTCAATTTACCATATTAACAGTGCTCACATTTCCCCCTTCCCATTGCAAATGACTTGGTTACGCTCTTATCACTTCTTACCTGGAGTACAGCAATGGCCTCAAAACTAATCTCCATGTCTCAAGCCTTGCTCTTCCTGTCCATTTTCAGTTCCATACCTTTACTCATGAAGCTTCCTTTGCCTGGAATTATGGCCTTTCCAGTTACTCTCTCCAAACTCCCGCACTTTGTTCCTCAGTTTGCCCAAATGTCAAGCATAATTGACTATCCAACATTAGCCAGGATCAGACTTGAACCTGATTCCAAAGTCCATGCTCCTAACTGCTCTTGCCCGACTGCCTTCTCTTATAATAAAGCTTTACAAAGCACCTTCGCATACATTCTTTTATTCCAGCCTCAACTCTACCGTACAGGCAGTATGGGTATTGTTATCCCTATTTATAGAACGAGGAAACTGAGTGTCAGGGGACTTCACGGCTGGGTCGCTCAGCAGTCTTCCACATTAAGCGCGCTCTCAGCCTTGTTTTGCTTTACTCCTCTGAGAACCTTCCTGGGCCTAACAGAAGTAGCCTGTGGGGTCCGCGCCAGTAGGGATGCGGACATTACTCTCTCCACCACAGGCGCCCGTAAACTCGCCCCGGTGAGGAAGATGGGAACCTTCTCATCTGCAGTGACGAGATCAGTGACGGCATACAGTGACGTGAAGTGACGTGACTTAACCGGAGCTAGGTGCCCGCAGGGCAGCTACACCCTGGGGCGCCCCAGCGCCGGAGGACCCCAAGTCCGCAGGTGGGGAAAACCCGCAGAAACCGCCTGAGGCCACCTCTGGGCCCTAAACCAGATTTCGCCCGCGAGCCGTGGATCGGTTGCTAAGTGACGCCAGCGCGCCGAGGCGCGTGCGCGGCCACGGCTGTGTGCGTGAGAGAGGACGCGCGCCGCGGCGGCGGCGAGGACGGCGGCGGCGGCAGCAGTTGAGGGGGTGGTGGCTACGAGGGGGTTGCAGAGAAGCCGGAAGAGGTTTCAGAGCCCACGGCTAGGTCGCAGAAGAACGGTGTCGCGGTGAGTAGCCAGGGCCTCGGAGGGGAGGTGGGGCCTGGCCGCACCTGCTGCGCGGGCCGGGGCGCGGGCACGCGCGCCCCCACCGCACCCGCGCGCGCCGCTCCATGCCCTCGCGCCGCTCTCTTGGAGGACGGGGGCTGACGAGGGTCAGTTTCTGGACGCAGGCGCTCTGGGATGCGACTGCGAGGGGCCGGCGAAGACTGTAGTTCTGAAAGGTGTAGTGGGAAGTAGGTGTCTGGTAGCTTCAGGATGGCCCTGCCAGACTCCCAAACTGAGTTAAATCAGGAGAAACCCGGATTCCCAGAGTAGTCTCTCATACTTCCTGAGACGAGATTACTCGAGATTGAGAGGAGGCGGAACCGGGGTCCCCGGGGTTCGGATTGGAAGTTTGGCACTGGTGGGGCCTTCAGTGCCCCTTCCCTGGCGGGACAGGGAGGAGGAGCCGGTTGTGTAGAGAATTATGAATCTGTGCCTGTGTGCGGCGTCGAACACACCCACGACCTAAGGAAGGCGATCTGTCTCAGAGATAGGGGACTGCCTACCTGTTGCTTAGTTTCCCCCTTCACATGTATGTGCACGTGCTTAATGCACACCTAAAACTTTGTGTGCTCTGGGCATTTTATCAAGTTGTTGCTACAGATTTTGAGGCTAAGGGGCGGATATCCATCTTCAGTGCCTCCTCATAGACTCAGATGAGCTGTTTCATTTTCCGGAATGGAGGCACTGCTTTTTGTCTGTCTTAAACGTGGAACAGGCTTGCTATTTACTGGATAGAAAATGCAGATTCTGTTCAACGTGTGGGCTAGAGAGTGTTGACTGTCGGACAAGCCTGAGTGTAAAGGTGCAGCAAATAATCAGTCCAGTGCTCTCCTCAGTGTGCTGGGTTTCTCGCGGGTACGTGTGTGCTGGTTGTAGTTACTACCATCCTTGGGAGAAAGCAGAATTGGAGGTTGTTGATTAAGGTAATGCCTAGAACCGGTAGAAAGGTATTGCATAAATCATGTCATGATTTGTGCAAGAAAATTGCTCCTGAGTTTTCATTAAGCTCTAAAATACTGTGATTCAGTTTTATAACTGAGTATCTGTAAAGTATGTTGCCTGAAGTTCTTACATCTTGGAACCAGTAAAAAACCTTGCTCTGCAGCAGTTACTCAAAATTCACTGTCTCTTGCTCACTGGAGTACAATAGATTTTAGGACAGGAATCACGTATGTTTTCGTCATGGTTGCTTCTTCAGTACCGACAAAGTGCTTGCCAGAGTAGGCAAGTACTACATATTTGTTATAAATCACACCGTATAAGTGGTGTATAACAAACATTTAGTTCAATCCTTCAAGTAGATAATACTTGTGCCTCTCTGCCCAGTGTTATGCAACATGTGGAAGGAGGATTGTGGGATTTCAAATGACATAGAAGACCTAGCTTTTGTTATTTTAAGAGCAAATATCCTAGCTAGGAAAATAAAGCATATGTATAAAAGTAATTATGCAACCAAATGTGGTCATATGTAGATAGGTGCTATGTGAGCAGCAGAGATTTAGAAAAGGTAAGAGTTGTGGTGGGCTGAGTTAGTGAGCCCTTTGGAAGAGGTAAGATTTGAGGTAGTTTTTGAAAGAAGTGTAAAATTTGAATTAGAGAAGAGATAAGAAATCAGATGTTGAGTAAATCTTGTGATTTTGGTTTTGGGAGGATATATTGAGACACTTGCTGGATGAGTGGGATAGAAGGTCTCTGATAGGGGAATATTGGAGAAATAAAGTAGATGGGGAAGGGAAAGTGTTAAGGCTCAGGCAGGCTTTATCAGTATCCCACTGATAACAAGGTAGAGTCCATTTGCTGATGGGATGGGGGTTGTGCTACTCTGAGTAGAGTCTTACACAAAAATAAGTGTTATTCTTATATAAAGTGAAAGGATATTAGCGGTTGACAGCATCAGGTTATTGTGTACTTCTGATTCCCATTACCTTCTTGAATAAATGCCTCACTAATGTGTGTGTGTCTTATGTGTTTAGTCAGTAGTACATGTACCCATTTCTAAAATATACCTGATACGCTCGGGCCATTCTGTTGGAAATTTACTGAAGTGATGTACCTGAAGCAATTATCTAGCCACTCTCAGTGACATAGTTTTGCTTGGGATTATCTCTTATAGGGGCCTGTGAAGTTTGCAGTTACTGCTGATCCTGTAAAAATACAAATAATGTTAGCTGGAAAAGGAGGCTAGTTGAAGAAGGATACTCAAAAATATTGACAAAAAGATTTGAGCAAATTAAAGATGCTCCTGCTAAATACTGAATCTTTGGTCTTTACAGTATCTTTTGTGGTTTAGTGAAATTTCCTTCAAATGGTACATAAACCTGAAGTTGAAGTTAACCTAAGATGTGAAAAGTTACAACACTAAATGTTGCATTATTTAACAACTCAGCAAATATTTATTGGGTGCTGGCTGTGGCTAAACATTGTGTTGAGTGCTGGCAAGACAAAGAATAAGATACAGTATACTCCTGAGACACTAAGTGTCCGAGGAGACAAACCACTAACCATGTTATGTTATGTTATGTTATGTTATGTTATGTTATGTTATGTTATGTTATGTTATGTGTTAATCACTTTTGGAATGAATAAAATGCTGAGGGAGCGGCTCACTTTGGCTGGGGAAAAATTGACAGAGTCAGGGAAAACTTTAGAGAGAAGGGGAACTAACTTAGCCCTAATGGTTGAGTAGAATTTTACCACATGTAAAAGGGAAAACAGGCATTCTAGGCAGAAGGGAGAACATAAATCAGTTGCTAAAGATTAAAATTGAATAGGGTTTTGTAAAATTTTGAGTTATTTCTTGTAGACTTGTTGTATGGCAGAAGTGATGAGTCAGGAAAGATACAGCTGGGGTCAAATTATGAGAGGGTCTTCCATTTCATTCTTTTTTTAAAAATTGAAGTTATTGGGGTTACATTGGTTAATAAAATTATATAGGTTTCAGGTGTACAATTCTATAATATCATCTGTATATTGTATTGTGTGTTCACCACATCGAGTCACATCTTCCATCACCATTTATGCCTCCCTTCACCCTCTTCTACCTGCCCCCCCATCACCATCTCCCTTTCTCTCTGGTAATTACCTTACCGTTGTTTGTGTCTATGAGGGTGTTTGTTTTGTTTTTTTTTGCTTAATTTCTTCATGTTTTTCACCCAGTCCCCCAACCCCCTCCACTCTGATAGTTGTCAGTCTGTTCTCTGTAACTGAGTCTATTTCTATTTGTTGGTTAGTTTTTTTGTTCCATTAGATTCCACATCTAAGTGAAATCATACGGTATTTGTCTTTCTCTGAATTGCTTATTTCACTTAGCATAATACTCTCCAGGTCCATCCATGCTGTTGCAAAAATAAGATTTCCTTCTTTTTTTATGATCATGTAGTATTCCATTGTGCAATGTCCCATAGCTGTTTTATCCACCGTCTACTGATGGACACTTGGGCTGCTTCGAAATCTTGGCTATTGTAAATAATGCAATGAATATAGGGGTGCATATATTCATTTGAATTAACATTTCAGGTTTGTTTGGCTATATTCGCAGAAGTAGAATTGCTGGATCATAAGACAGTTTTATTTTTAATTTTTTGAGGTAACTCCATGCTCCTTACCTCAGTGGCTGCAACCAGTCTGCATTCCCACCAACAGTGCATGAGTGTTCCCTTTTCTCTAAATCCTTGCCAGCGCTTGTTGTTTGTTGGTTTATTAATAATAGCCATTCTGACAGGTGTGGGTGATATCTCACTGTAGTTCTTTTAAAAAATTATTGATTTGAGAGAGAGAGGGAGAGAGAGAAATATCTATTTGTTGTTCCACTTATTTATATATTCATTGGTTTATTCTTGTACGTGCCCTGACTGGAGATTGAATCTGTAGTCTTGACGTACTACAATGGTGTTCTGACTGATTGAGCTACCCAGCCAGGGCTCATTGTGATTTTAATTTGCATTTCTCTGATAATTGGTGACATTGAGCATCTTTTCATCTGTCTATTGGCCATATGTATGTTCTTTTTGGAGAAGTGTCTGTTCAGGTCCTTTGCTCATTTTTTAAATTGGATTGTTTGGTTTTTGGTGTTGAGTTGTATGAGTTCTTTATAAACTTTAGATATTAACTCTGTATCGGATATATCATTGGTAAATACAGCCTCCCATTCAGTGGGCTGTTTTTTCATTTTGTTGATGGCTTCCTTTGCTGCATAAAAACTTTTCAGCTTGATATAGTCCCATTTGTTTACTTTTTCTTTTGTTTCCCTGGCTCAAGGAGATATATCAGAAAAAATATTGCTATGGGAAATGTCTGAGATCTTACTATGTTTTCTGCTAGGACTTTTATGGTTTCAAGTCTAACATCTAAGTCTTTACTTAATTTTGAGTTTATTCTTGTATGTGGTGTAAGAAAGTGGTGCAGTTTCATTTTTTGCAATTTTCCCAATACCTTTTATTGAATAGATTATCTTTATCCTATTGTATGTTCTTGCCTCCTTTTTCGAACATTAATTGACCATAAAGGCATGGGTTTATTTCTGGGTTCTCTATTCTGTTCCATTGATCTATATGTCTGTTTTTATGCCAGTACCAAGCTGTTTTGATTACTATGGCCTTGTAGTATAGTTTGATAACTGATAGCATGCTTCCTCCAATTTTACTCTTTTTTTTTTCTCAAGATTGCTGTAGCTAGTGGGGGTCTTTTGTGATTCCACATATATTTCTGGAGTATTTGTTCTAGTTCTGTGAAATATACCATTAGTATTTTGATAGGAATTGTATTGAATCTATAGATTGCTTTGGGTAGTATGGACATTCCAGTAATGTCAATTCTTCCTATCCTTGAACATGGTATATGCTTTCACTTATTTATATCTTCTTCGGTTTCTTTCTTCAGTGTCTTATAATTTTTTGAGTACAGGTCTTTTACATCCTTGGTTAAATTATTCCTAGGTATTTTATTTTCTTTTTGAGGCAATTGTAAATAGGATTGTTTTCTTAGTTTCCTTTCCTGATATAGTTGATTATTGATGTATAGAAATGGCAACTGATTTCTGGATATTTATTTTGTATTGTACTACTTTACAGAGTTTATCAGTTCTAGTATTGGGTTGGCCAAAAAGTCCATTTCATTTTTTTCATAAAATAAAAGATACATTTTTCATGTTCACCAATAACTTTATTGATTTGGATATTTTGAGTATGTAAGCTATCTCCTGCGTAGTATAATGTTGATTGTTCTCAATTAATGTCTTGATTTGATTGCTATTTGAACTGGTCTACCTGACCCTGGAGCATCGTCCAGGGAGAAATCTCCAGCATGGAACTTTGCAAACCACTTTTGACATGTTTGATCAGTCACAGCACTTTCTCCATACACTGCACAAATCTTTATTTTTTTGCATTTAAGTTGCACTTTTATCTTTCTTGAAATAGTAAAACATAATATGCTGAAAATGTTGCATATTTTCTTCCATCTTCAATATTAAAATGACTACACAAAAATTACCAGTTTTGATACTTAAAAAAAAAAATGCATGCCATTATGACAGCTGTCACAAATACAACCAACCAAAATTGTTTTGAATGAAGGTGAAGACAACTAAGCGCTGCTAGGGCCATCTTTAAAATATATTTTATTGATTATGCTATTACAGTTGTCCCATTTCTCCTCATCATTCCCCTCCACCCTGTACACCCTCTCCCACCCACATTCCCCTGCTTTAGTTCATGTCCATGTGTCATACCTATAAGTTCTTTCATTTCTACATTTCCTATACTATTCTTACCCTCCCCCTTTCTATTTTCTGCCTACCATCTATGCTACTTATTCTCTGTAACTTTTCCTCCTCTCTCCCCTTCCCACTTCCCTGTTGATAACCCTCCATGTGATCTCCATTTCTGTGTTTCTGTTCCTGTTCTACTAGTTTGCTTAGTTTGCTTTTGGCTTTGTTTTAGGTGTGGTTGTTAATGATTGTGAGTTTGCTGTCATTTTACTGTACATATTTTTCTTCTTCTTTTTCTTAGATAAATCCCTTTAACATTTCATATAATAAGGGCTTGGTGATGATGAACTCTTTAACTTGACCTTATCTGAGAAGCACTTTATTTTCCCTTCCATTCTAAATGAAAGCTTTGCTGGATAAAGCAGTCTTGGATGTAGGTTCTTGACTTTCATGTCTTGGAATGCTTCTTTCCAGCCCCTTCTTGCCTGGAAGGTCTCTTTTGAGAAATCAGCTGACAGTCTGATGGGAACTCCTTTGTAGGTAACTGTCTCCTTTTCTCTTGCTGCTTCTAGGATTCTCTCCTTCATTTTAATCTTGGCTAATGTAATTATGATGTGCCTTGGTGTGTTCCTCCTTGGGTCCAACTTCTTTGGGACTCTCTGAGCTTCCTGGACTTCCTGGAAGTCTATTTCCTTTGCCAGTTTGGGGAAGTTCTCCTTTATTATTTGTTCAAATAACTTTTGCACTTGTCACTGTTCCTCTTCCTCTTCTGGTACCCCTATAATCTGGATGTTGGAATGTTTAAAGATGTCCTGGGGTTCCTAAGCCTGTCTTCATTTTTTTGAAATCTTGTTTCTTCATTCTTTTCTGGTTGAATGTTTCTTTCTTCTGGTCCACTCCATTGATTTGAGTCCCAGTTTCCTTCCCATCACTATTGATTCCCTGTATATTTTTATTTACTTCACCTAGCATAGCCTTCATTTTTTTCATCTAATTTGTGACCAAATTCAACCGATTGTGTGAGCATCCTGATCACCAGTGTTTTGAACTGTGCATCTGATAGGTTGGCTATCTCTTCATCACTTAGTTGTATTTGTTCTGGAACTTTGATCTGTTCTTTCGTTTGGGCCATTTTTTTTTGTCTTGACGCACATTTTATGTATAGTGGGGCGGAGCCTTAGGTATTCACCAGGGCAGGGCAACCGACATTGCTGGGTTGTGATGCTATGTATGGGGGAGGGGTCTGAGTTGGAACAGTGGTGCTTCCTGTGCTCTCTGCTGGATTTCAGTCACTTCCCCCGCTTCCCACAAGCACATTGGGCCCTCTGGTGCTGATTCCCAGGTGGGTGGGTTTGTATACATTCTAGGACCCTGTGGGTCTCTCCAAGAAATTCTGTGAGGCTGGGAGTTTCTCCTGCTGTCTCAACTCCCACAGGTGTTTTCAGTCAGTGGTTTGAGTCTTCATTTCCCTGTTCTGGGACCCTGAGTTGCATAGTCCATCCAGATACCCAGTAGTTTCTCCTGGTTTATCTGTGCGCTAATGTGGGACTGCCCAGTTCGCAATCCGCCACCTCTCCGGTCTGCCTGCTGTGGCCCTCCGTGCCCTGCTTCACAATCCGCTGCCTCACCAGTCCACCAGCCACTGCTTTGCCGCGAGTCCTCTCTGCCTGGTTGCTTGTCTCTGCCCCTCCTACCGGTTTGGATGAATGTTTCTTCTTTAACTCCTTGGTTGTCAGACTTCCATACAGTCGATTTTCTGTCAGTTCTGGTTGTTTTTTGTTTTTAAATTGTCCTTGTTTTTGGTTGTGCGAGGAGGCACAGTGTATCTACCTATGCCTCCATCTTGGCCGGAAGTCTCTCTAGAGTCATCTTATGGGGGAAGAAAATCCAAGTTAACTTTTGGCCATCCCTGTAGTTTTTTGGTGGAATCTTTAGGGTTCTTGATACACAGTATCATGTTTTCTGCAAATAATGACAGTTTTACTTCTTCCTTTCCAATTTGAATGCCTCTTAATTTCTTCTTGTCTGATTGCTGAGGATAGTCCAGTACTATGTTGAGTAAGTGGTGAAAGCGGATATCCCTTTCTTTTTCCTGATCTTAAGGGAAATAGTTTTGCTTTGCCCATTGAATATGATGTCAGCTTTGGATTTGTCATATAGCCCTTTATTATGTTGAGGTATGTACCCTCTCTTTCCACTTTGTTGAGAGTTTTTTTTTTTTTATCACAAATGAGTGCTGTATTTTATCAAATGCTTTTTCTGAATCTGTTAGTATAATCATATGATTTTTATCCTTCATTTTGTTGATGTGGTATGTCCCATTTATTGATTTGGGGATGTTGTGCCAACTTTGCACCCCATTTCATTCTAGAAAGCTTAGACGTCCTCCTTCCACTCCTATGCTGGCAGTGGAGCTCTTTGGAAGGTAGAATAATCAGATCAGAAAGTTAACTGGCAGTTCACATGCAGATTGCATTAGAGTGGAGAGGCAGGGAGACCAGTTAGGATGTGTGGGAGGTGAGAGATGCTGGGAACCTGAATAGGGACTGTGGGAATTAATGGGTTGTAGAGAAACTTTGGATTTTACAGACCCTAAATATTATGACCAGCTAGAAGTGAGAGTGAGATGTCAAAGAAGACTTTTCTAGCTTGAATATCTGGAGATTATGATGACATTAAGTTAGAAAACACCAGAATAAGAACTGACCTGCAACGGAGAGAAGAAATGATAGCATGTTAATTTTAGGGTCCTTGTTTAAAGTTTAGAAAGCTCCACTATGTAATTGGAAATTCTACTCCAGATACAGTTTAGGAATAATTGCAGTTTCCATGAGTGCCCCTGAAGCTATGGAAGTAGTACCACTAGGAGTTAGCATAGTGGTTAATGCTGTGGACTTTGGCGTCAGAAAAATCCAAGGTCAGATCTGTGTTATACCATTTATTTGGTTGGATTGGGTGACCTTGGGCAAGTTACTTAGTATCTCTAAGCCTACATTTTTTCTAAAATGTGGGGATAATAATACTTTAAAGACTTGTTTAGGGCCGTGGTTGGGTAGTTCATTTGGTTAGAGCATTGCCCTGATATGCCAAGGTTGTGAGTTTAATCCCCTGTCAGGGCACATACAAGAAACAACCAATGAATGTATAAATAAGTGGAACAACAAATCAGTGTTTCTCTCTCTCTCTCTCCTTCCTCTCCCCTCCCCTCTCCCCTTCCTCCTTTCTTTCCCCTCCTTCTCCCTCTTCCTCTCTCCCTCTAAAAATCAATAAATTAAAAAAATTACAAAATAATTCTTAGAGATTAAGATAGCATGTACACAGTGGTTTTACACAACACCTAGCTTAAATGTGTCATAAATGACAGCTGTTGCAAGTAGTAGTAATAGTTATAGTTGTAGAGGAGAGTGAGAACTGGAAAGGACAAGGAATGGAACTTTTTTAGAAATCCACAAGTAGATGAAACTTAGATTTGGTTCTTAAACTTGAGTGTGGATCAGAAATACTTAGAGGCCTTGATAAGACACAGATTGCTGGGCTCCACCCTGATAATTTCTGATTCAGTAGGTCTGAGTAGGGCTGGAGAAAATACGTATTTGTTGAACAAGTTCAGAGGTGATGATGATGCTATTTCCAGGATCACACTTTGAGAACTGGGTGGGTGCATGAAAGAGGAAAACCCAGCAGAGACTAACGAAAAGGCCAGGGTTGATGGAGAACCGAGAGAGAGTTTAGAAAAGGAAGTAACAGCCTGCAGACTCTCTAGATCCACCAGTCTGCTTTCCAAGTATATAGACCTCATCTCATTTTTATTTCTTCTCCAGGATTTGGCATAATGCTTGGCACATAGCATTGTTTGAATGAACCATTGAAGCTTAATATGTTCTCATGCATGATTGCATGTACTTCACACAGATTTCATCCATCTTCATATCTCTGCTGAGTCACAGAGAAGGTAGTTTCTACTTTTACACATGTGCATGTATGTGGGTGCAGTAATTAAAGTAAATTTCTCTCAAACAGCTGATGCATAGCTAGGTGCTTTGAGTTTATGTTAAATGCTCTTCCCCCACTATTTTTAATGTCAGAGTTCAGTTTGCAAAATAATTGTCGATGAGAGGTGTCAAGATTACAATCTGTGTTTTGTGTTAGGCACTTTGCAGGTCATTGGTAGCAAATAAAATTCTCCCTGTACCTGGGAAGTTTACAATAGGATGGGCAAAATGGGCATGAACCCAAAGGACCCTGGCTAGTATAGTTCAGTTGGTTGGGCATCATCTTGCAGACTGAAAGGTCACAGAGTTCTATTCCAGGTCAGGGTACAAGCCTGGGTTGCAGGTTCGGTCCCCAGTCGGGGTGTGTGCAAGAGGCAACCCATTGGAGTTTCTCTCACATCGATGTTTTTCCTCCCTCTCTTCCTCCCTCCCTTCCCTTTTCTCTAGAATCAATAAAGAAAATAAAAATACCCCAAAGTAAAGGAACAGGAGGAGATATAATCATAGAAAGGTGGATGGAGAGAAATCTGCATATAAGTACTTATTTCTTGTTTGCGGATAATACTTCGGATCTTATGTCTCTCATATACTGAGGACTTTGGCATGTAGCACAAATGTTAGTTCTGATCTCCGATAGAGGGTTATAAGGGAGTCTACTATATAGGAAATCAAACAGTTATGCAAAGATAAGTATACAGTAAAGAGATTTTAGGAGTTAAATGTAGCAATTCACCATGCTTCTTGTTCTTCTCGACCTCTTGTTCTCTTGAATTTGTTCTTTTTGCTACCATTCAGTAAGTATTTACTATGTGTCAGAAGTTGTGCACAGTGCTGGGCATAGAGAAATGATTGCTGCTCTGGGCATCTGACAGCTTTAGTTAGGGGTATGATACTGTCTGCATGAGTGTGCACACACATTGTCAGGGCGTAGATCTAGTGCCTGAATTTTATAATCTTAAGAATATAAGATTCTTGAGGAGACATCAAGGACTTGAAGTTAAATTCATTCAGCCTCATGTGTGCAAGGAGCCATGAAAAAATATAGCGGTAAATGAATTTTTTAAGCATTCAAAGAATATGTAATTTGGTAGAGGAGTAAAAAACATATTTACAGTACTATATAGAATATAATAAGTACTACATAAATATTGATCACAGATTAGATTCTCCAATGCTTGTTGAGTGCCTTAGTGTTTAGTTTTGATTTAAACTCATAAGCTGCTATAATGTTCCAGAAATTAAATGTTATAAATCCCCGTTAATCTTGTAGCCAGCCTTTTGCATTTTTATATGATACAAAAATATATTCCAGCAGTCCGTGCCCTTATTTTTTTGGTTTGGGAAATGTACTTATAATACATGTAAGCAGAAAGGTCATTAACAACTAGTTACTGTTTTTTGAGTAGTTTGTATTAGGCTAGGCCTTTTTTCTATGTCATTTAATCCTTTTAATAACCTTGTAAATTGAACATTATCCCCATTTTACCAATAAGGCAACTGAGATTCAGAATGGGGAGAATAGTTTTCCTGCAGTTTGTGGCTGGTGAGGTGGGTCAGGGCGTCAACCCCAGGCTTGGACTCCAGAGCCAGTGCTCTTCTTGTCAGCTCCTGGTGTCAGCGTGGGGCCTCAGCATGCAAATGTCCCGATGAAGAAGTCCAGTCTTGTTTCTATTGACTTTGGAAAAGTTATTGGAGGAAATTAGAATTCATAAAATGGATTGAAAACAATTTGATAATGTCATTAGGGATGAACGGGGAATGGAGGAGGACATTAAAAGGCCCTAATGCTGATTATTCTGTGAAGATATGCTATATTTGACCCAAAATTTTTAATTGACTGACAAGAGGTTTTGCATAAATGTTCAGATTTTCCACTTCCCTATGTATAGTTGCAAACTATTCTAGAAGAGGAACTGCACTTTTCTAAGCTAATGACATTTAAAGTAAATTCAGAACTCCTTTTATTTCCTTTTTATTGAATTTATTGGGGTGACACTGGTTAACAAAATTTTACCGATTTCAGATATACAGTTCCACAACACATCTGTATACTGTATTGTATGTTCACCACTCCTATCGAGTTCCCTTCCATCAACATTTATCCCCTCTCTACCTTCCTCCACCATCACCCCCCAGTCACCACACTGTCATCTGTGTCCATGAGTCTTCTCCTTTTTGCTCAATCCATTTGCCCCCTGCCCCAGCTCCCCAAACTACACCCCAAACAGCTGTCATCCTGCTCTCTGAGTCTGTCTCTATTTTCCTCATTAGTTCATTTTGATATTAGAGTCCACATATGTACTTGTTTTCTCTGACTGGTTTATTCAGAAGTCCTTTAAAAAAAAAAACAAAACAAAAACTTCACCCAAGGGCAATTTTTTCTTTGCTTTTAGAGGGAGAAGAACGAGATGGGGAAGGGGAAAGGGAGAGAAACATGGATCAGTTGCCTCTCGTGCATACCCCTACTGGGATTGAACATGCAACCTAGGCATGTGCCCTGATGGGGAGTTGAACCTATGACCAGTCACTTAGTGAAAAATATCTTGCTTCTTACTCTAAACAATGTGTACTTGAGATTTCCCAGCTAATCTACCCTTTCTCTATAGCACTTACTCCTCCCACCCAGCCAACTGTCTATTTTTTAATCTGTTTATGAGTTAAATTCTTGTCTGTATATTCTATTTATGGCTTAAAATTTTTATTTTGATTTGCTTTATTCCTTTTGGGTCTTATTTTATATATTTCTGGAAGTATTGACTGTATAGTTGACCCTTGAACAGCACTGGTTTGAACTGCATGGGTCCACTTATTCATGGATATTTTTCAATAAATATAGTTGGTCATTCATATCCCTGGGTCTTGTATCCACACATTCATCTAGCCAATGGATAAAAAACTATTTTTGATCTGCAGTGGTGAGTCTGTGGTGGATGTGCAGGACTGACTGTATGCATTGTTGTACACTGTGTTGTATAAGAGACTTAAGCATCTATGGGTTTTGGTCTTCATGGTGGTCCTGGAGCTAATCCCCCAGGGATACCAAGGGACTGTAGTTAAGGTTTTGGGGGAGTTAAAAGTTATATATGGGTTGGTGCCCCTAACCTCTGTGTTATTCAAGGGTCAGCTGTAATTATATTTGTAAAGTGTAGTCTTTTTCAGCTAATTTCACAAAAATTTTCTATGTAATTATTATTATACGATTGATAAATATAAACCCTGTATTAGTTATCATTGCTATGTGACAAATTACCCCAAAATTTAGCAGCTTAAAACAACAAACATATCTGAGCATTTCTGTGGGTCAGGAATTCAGTTGCAGCTTATCTGGGTGGTTCTGGCTCAGTGTGTCTGATGACGTACGCTGTTGACCAGCACCTCAGCAGTCATCGGAAGGCTTCACTGGGCTGGAGGATCTGCTTCTAAGGTGGCTGTCTCACATGGCTGTTGGCACAAGGCCTTAGGTCTTTTCATAGGGCTGTTTGAGTGTCCTCACAACATGTCAGCTGGCCTTACCCAAGAGCAAGTGATGCAAGAGAGAGCAAGGAGGAAACCACATGCCTTATATGTCCTATCTTCAATACACACATTGCCACTTCTGCTATGTTCTGTTGTAAGTGAACCATTAAGTCCAGCCCACACTC
This sequence comes from Anoura caudifer, assembly GCA_004027475.1. Lineage (NCBI taxonomy): Eukaryota > Metazoa > Chordata > Mammalia > Chiroptera > Phyllostomidae > Anoura > Anoura caudifer. Next base: position 57,465 of record PVKU01009331.1, read on the forward strand.
AAGGAAAGACAACTAGACTTCACCTTTTTTTGGGGGGGGGGTTGTCAAAGAATTTGTAGACATCTTTTAAAACAATCATAAATCCTTTGTCATGTGAAGCCATATCCTCAGCTGGAATTGATTGTCCCCATTGTAGCACTGTAATGGTGTAATTTTTCTGACTTATGTAATTCACAGTATTATCTGGAAATGCTGTGAAGAAAAGGTAATGGCTTTTAAAATCAAAAGCAAGTTTTCATAAATTACAGATTTATTGGTGATTTATTGAAGTTTTGCATCAATCTTATTAGCTTTAGTCCTAATACAGTTAGAATGCTTTCATTTTTATCCTATTTCATGCATTCATGTATAATTTTATTTACCCTTATTTAATATTTTTGATAACTAATCTTTTTTATGGGAGGTGTCGTTTTACTTTTAAAGATTTTTTCCACATTTTATTTTATTATTTAAATATATTTTTTTGGTTATGCTATTACAGTTGTCCCAATTTTTCCCCTTTGCCCTTCTTCCACCTGGTACTCCCGTTCCCTCCAGCAATCCCTCCCCCGCTTAATTCATGTCCATGAATCATGCACATAAGTTCTTTGGCTACTCCATTACCTATAATGTTCTTAACATCCCCCTGTCTATTTTGTACCTTCCAATTTCTTCTTCTTAATCCCTACACCTATCTCCCCATTTCCCCCTCCCAACTAATAACCCTCCCAGTGATCTCCATATATATGATTCTGTTTCTGTTCTGCTTGTTTGCTTAGTTTGTTATTTGGATTCAATTATTGATAGTTGTGAATTTGTTGCCATTTTAATGTTCATTGTTTTGATTTTCATTCTCTTATATAATTCCCTTTAGAATTTCCTTTAATAATGGATTGGTGATGAACTCCTTCAGCTTTAACTTGTCTGGGAAGCACTTTATCTGCCCTTCAATTTTAAGTGATAGCTTTGTCAGATAGAGTAATCTAGGTTGTAGGTCCTTGATTTTCATCACTTTGAATATTTCTTGCTAGTCCCTTCTTGCCTGCAAAATTTCTTTTTTCTTAAAATTTTATTTGTTGTTCTTGTACAGTTACCTGTCTTTTACTCCCAACTGAGCCCACCGCCCCAGCCCTCCCCACCTCCCTCCCATCCCCTCCCCTAGTTTTTATCCATGTGTCCTTTATACTTGTTCCTGTAAACCCTTCCCCTTTTCCCCTGAAATTCCCTCCCCACTCTGGTGACTGTCAGTCTGTTTTCAATTTCAGTGTCTTTGGTTATAGCTTGCTTGTTTGTTTGTTTTGTTGATTAGGTTCCTGTTAAAGGTGAGATCATATGGTATTTGTCTTTCACTGCCTGGTTTATTTCACTTAGCATGATGCTCTCCAGTTCCATCCAAGCTGTTGCAAAGGGTTGGAGCTCCTTTCTTTCTGCTGCAGAGAATTCCATTGTGTAAATGTACTATAGTTTTTTGATCCATTCATTTACTGATGGGTACCTAGGTTGCTTCCAACACTTGGCTATTGTAAATTGTGCTGCTATGAATATTGGGGTGCATAGGTTCTTTGGGACTGGTGTTTCAGGGTTTCTAGGATATAATCCTAGCAGTGGAATTGCTGGGTCAAAAGGTAGATGCATTTTTAGTTTTCTTAGAAAATTCCATACTGCTTTCCATAGTGGTTGTACCAGTCTGCAATCCCACCAACAGTGCACTAGGGTTCCCTTTTCTCCACAACCTCTCCAACACTTGTTGGTTGTTGCTTTGTTCTGACTGGTATAAAGTGGTATCTCATTGTGGTTTTAATTTGCATCTCTCTGATAGCTGGAGATACTGAGCATCTTTTCATGTGTCTCTGGATCCTCTGTACATCTTCCTTGGAGAAGTGTCTGTTTAAGTCCTTTGCCCATTTTTTAATTGGGTTGCTTGTCTTCTTAGAGTGGAGTCATGTAAGTTCTTTTATTTTAGAGATTAAACCTTTGTCTGAGGTATCATTGGCAACTATGTTTCTGCATACAGTTGGTTCTCTTTTTATTTTAATACTGTTTTCTTTAGCCATGCAGAAGCTTTTTATTTTGATGACATCCCATTTGTTTATTCTTTCCTTTACATCTATTGCTTTAGGGGACATATCAGTAAGAATGTTGCTGTGTGAAGTATCTGAGATTTTCCTGCCTATGTTCTCCTCTAGGACTTTAATGGTGTCACGGCTTATATTTAAATCTTCTATCCACCTTGAATTTGTTTTTGCGTATGGTGTAAGTTGGTGCTCGAGTTTCATTTTTTTGCATGTAGCTGTCCAGTTCTCCCAATACCACTTGTTGAAGAGGCTATTTTTACTCCATTTTATGTTGCTGCCCCCTTTGTCGAATATTAATTGACTGTAGAGACTTGGGTTTATTTCTGGTGCAGCAATCTGTGTTATTCCACTTGTCCATGTGCCTGTTTTTATGCCAGCACCAGGTGTTTTGATTACAGTGGCCTTGTAATACACTTTGGTATCAGGTATTTTGATCCCTCCTACTTTGCTCTTCTTTCTCAAAATTGCTGCAGCTATTCAGGGTCGTTTATGGTTCCATATAAATTTTTGAAGTGTTTGTTCTATCTCTGTGAAATATGCCACTGGTAATTTAGTAGGCATTGCATTGAATGTGTAAATTGCTTTGGGTAGTATGGACATTTTGATGATGTTGATTCTTCCGATCCATGAACATGGTGTATGTTTCCATTTGTTTGTATCTTCCTTGATTTCTTTCTTTAGTGTTGTGTAGTTTTCTGCATACAGGTCTTTTACCTCCTTGGTTAGGTTTATTCCTAGGTATTTTATTTTTCTTTTTGCTATATTGAATGGGATTTTTTTCTTGATATCTGCTTGTGCTGTTTCATTGTTGCTATACAAAAATGCCTTTAATTTCTGGATATTGACTTTGTATCCGGCTGTTTGGCCAAATTCATTTATTAGGCTGAGCAGCTTTTTGGCCAAGTCTGTAGGATTTTCTATGTACACTATCATGTCATCTGCAAACAATGATAGTTTTGTTTCCTCCTTTTTGATTTGGATGTCTTTTATTTCCTTTTCTTGTTTAATTGCTGTGGCTAAGACTTCCAATACTATATTGAATAGAAGTGGTGAAAGTGGACAACCTTGTCTTGTTCCTGATTTTAGTGGAAAAGATTGTAGTTTTTGCCCATTGAGTATGATGTTGGCTGTAGGCCTCTCATATATGGACTTTATTATGTTGAAGAATGCTCCTTCTATTCCCACTTTGCTTAATGTTTTATCATTAATGGATATTGTACCTTATCAAATGCTTTTTCTGCATCTATTGATATGATCATGTGATTTTTGTCTTTGCTTTTGTTTATGTGATGTATTACATTTACGGATTTGTGAATATTGAACTATCCTTGCATCCCTGGGATGAATCCAACTTGGTCATGGGGTATGATCTTTTTAATATATTGTTGGATGCGATTTGCCAATATCTTGTTGAGGATTTTAGCATCTATGTTCATCATCGATATTGGCCTGAAGTTTTCTTTCTTTGTTGTGTCTTTATCTGGTTTGGGGATTAGGATGATGCTGGCTTCATAGAAAGAGTTTGGGAGTCTTCCTTCATTTTGGATTTTTTGGAATAGTCTGTGAAGGCTAGGGGTTAGCTCTTCCTTAAATGCTTTGTAGAATTCTCCTGTGAATCCATCTGGTCCAGAGCTTTTGTGTGTCAGGAGTTTTTTGATTACTGCTTCAAGTTCATCTGCTGTTATGGGTCTGTTCAGGCTTTCTGCTTCTTCTTCATTGAGTTTTGGAAGATTATATTTTTCTAGAAACTTGTCCATTTCACCTAGGTTTTCAAATTTCTTGGCATATAGCTCTTCATAGTAATTTCCTATAATCCTTTGTATTTCTGTGGTGTCAGTTGTAATCTCTCTTCTTTCATTTCTGATTGTGTTTATTTGGGTCCTCTCTCTTTTTTTCTTGATGAACCTGCTTAAAGGCTTGTTGATCTTGTTTATCTTTTTCAAGAACCAGCTCCTGGATTCATTGATCCTTAGAATTGTGCTTTTAGTCTCTATGTCATTTAATTCTGCTCTGATATTGGTTATTTCTTTCCTTCTACTTGCTCTGGGCTGTCTTTTGTTCCTGGAGTTCTTGTAGGCATAGGGTTAGGTTGTTTGTTTGAAATGCTACTGTGTTTTTTAGGTAGGCCTGTGTTGCTATGGACTTCCCTCTCAGGACTGTCTTTGATGTGTCCCATAAGTTTTGGGTCATTGTGAGTTCATTTTCGTTTGTTTCCAGAAACTTGTTGATTTCCTCCCTAATTTCATTCTTGACCCACTCATTGTTTAATAACATGCTATTCAATCTCCATGATTTTGAGGATTTTGTGTTTTTCCCCTTGGGGTTGATTTCTAGTTTCAGTCCCTTGTGGTCAGAGAAAATGCTTGGTATGGTTTCAGTTTTCCTGAATTTCTTGAGGCTTGTTTCGTGTCCTATCATGTGGTCTATTTTTGAAAATGTTCCATGTGCATTTGAGAAGAATGTGTATTTAGTTTCTTTGGGATGAAGGGCTCTATATATATCTGTTAAGTCCATTTCATCTAGAGTGTTGTTCAATGCCACAATATCTTTGTTGATAATTTTGTTCGGAAGATCTGTCCGTTTTTGACAGTGGGGTGTTAAAATCCCCTACTATAATTGTGTTGCTGTCAATATCTTTCTTGAAGTCCTCTAAGATTTTCTTAATGTATTTAGGTGCTCCTATGTTGGGTGCATATATATTTACAATGTTTATGTCTTCCTGGTGGATTCTTCCCTTGAGTATTATGAAGTGACCTTCTGGATCTCTCTTTATGGCTCTTCTTTTGAAGTCTATTTTGTCTGATATGAGTATTGCTACCCCAGCTTTTTTTCTTGTCCATTTGCTTGGAAAATTTGTTTCCAGCCCTTCATTTTGAGTCTGTGTAGGTCTTTAGTCCTGAGGTGGGTCTCTTCCAGGCAGCATATGTGTGGGTCATTCTTTCTTACCCATTCAGCTATTCTATGTCTTTTGATTGGAGCATTTAATGCATTTACGCTTAAGGTTATTATTGATAGGTACTTATTCATTGCCGTTTTTCCTGCCCGTGTTCCCCCCTCTCTCTCTCTCTTTTCCTTCCTTTCCTTAAAACAGTCCCTTTAGTATCTCTTGCAGAACTGGTTTGGTAGAGGTGTATTCTTTTAGACTTCTTTTGTCTGGGAAGCTCTTTATTTGGCCTTCTATCTTGATTGAAAGCCTTGCTGAGTAAAGTAGTCTTGGTTGCAGGCCTTGGTTCTCATTACTTGGAATATTTCTTGCCATTCTCTTCTGGCTTGGAGCGTTTCCATTGAGAAGTTCGCTGCTAACCTAATTGGGGCTCCCTTGTATGTTACTTCATTTTTCTCCCTTGCTGCCTTTAAGATTCTCTCTTTGTCTTGTAATTTTGCCATTTTAATTATGATGTGTCTTGAAGTGGGCCTCTTTGGGTTCCTCTTGATTGGGACTCTTTGTGTTTCTTGGATTTGTGTGACTTTTTCTCTCATCAAATTAGGGAAGTTTTCCATCATTACTTTTTCAAATAGTTTTTCTATCCCTTGCTGTTCTTCTTCTCCTTCTGGAATCCCTATTACACAGATATTATTATGTTTCATAGTGTCTTGCATTTCTTTTAATCCTTCTTCATTCTTTCTGAGCCTCTTTTCCTTTTCTTGCTCTT